>SNQJ01S0162275.1:7940-29419 GCA_010110895.2 Picea sitchensis
TATGATGTTAATGATTGATTATTCTTGGTCATTTTGAAGCTATTTTAAGGCACTTATTGTGAAGTATTGTCTTATAAATATTGCTGCTATAAATTTTTGTTTACTTCATCATTATATCAACCAATTGCTTTATTTGAGAAAGTTTGTGGTTTTATGAAGTGCTAACAGCAAGTTGTACTTCCAAAAGACATATTTTCTTGTTGCTTTGTTCCGGGCAGGTACATCTTGATATTTCACTACTTCATTGGTTAAAACCCCGGGACTTTCTGATCAGTGGTGACTTGTGAGAGGGGACTTTTTCATAGACTTCTTGACCTTGCCTTCTCAAACCCCCGGGTCATCGGGGACATCTCCCCTGGGCCATCAACCCTAAATAGAAAGAGGCATCCTATTGAAGTGACAGTGATAGGATAGTCTCCAGTTACACCAATTTGCTCTCCATTACCCTTTCCTTTGATCAAAGTACAAATTGTGAGATAACAAGTACTCACACCCCTATCAAAATCCCCTAGGACCTAGTTTTTACATTTTTACATCAATTATAATTAAAATTACCATTAACTGGGTAATTTTAAAAAATAAAAAAAAATTAATTAGACTCGACAAAATTCCGCAAGACTCTAAGAGATGTCTAGCATGGTCATTTACAATATTCCTAGACCCTAGTCACCCATTGGGCTCGATCATTAGAACACCTTTTACCACTTTGGAGGATTATTATGAGTGAAAAACTCTAGGGTAACTAAGAATTACCTGAGGATAAAAAACACTCGATGAAAGGACTTCCGTAATGATAAATTCCTAGGAAACCAACCTAAAATATGATCCATGCAGACCCATTACATTTCAAGTGCTCACACCCCTATCAAAATCCCCCAGGGACCTAGTTTTTACATTTTACATCAATTATAATTAAAATTACCATTAACCGGTAATTTTAAAAAATAAAAATTAATTAGACTCTATTAAAATTCCTCGCGAAGACTCTAAGAGATGTCTAGCATGGTCATTTCACAATATTCCTAGACCCTAGTCACCTATTGCCTCGGGACCATTAGAACACCTTTACCACTTTGGAGTATTATTATGAAAAACTCTAGGGTAACTAAGAATTACCTGAGGATAAAAAACACTGGATGAAAGGACTTCCATAATGAAAAATTCATAAGAAACTAAATTATTAAAAATTGACCCATGCTACTCCATTACATTATTATCTCCAATGCCAGGTGGGGAGCTTAAATTCCAAACAAAAGAAGTGCTCCGGGAAAACTCCGCTTCTTTGTAGAACCGTAAAAGTTCAACTTTGTTGCACCATCGTGCATAACATGGTACATGGAGTTGACCCCCAGTTGAAATAGGTGGTCAACACCATCTATCCGGGTAACCAAACTGCAGTAGTGGGTTTGGTGGTGCATAAGAAAAGGGGTCGATCACAGCCGCCCTTCCCATTTCCTCGAAATGCTTGTGGGTAACACTCACCTTTGGTCACCACGCCAGAACAGTGTCCCCAACTTTTCCCTTTGAAAAGAAAAGACTATGAGGCATTGAATGGGCTAGGAAACAATGGTTTCCATGATAAGGTGTACCACCTTCTACAAGAGGCACCTGTGCAAGAACTACATTTCTTGTTATCACCGCACTTCTCTCGCTCAAAACATTTCCCTACACCATTTCACACACACTTACATGGAGCTAGATTAGCTCTCACCTGGGAAACACCCCAAATCTCGAGGGAGGATTAGCCCAATAGGACATCTGAGACCCTCTCCAAACTTGAAATGTTAAACTGCATAACGCCTTTTCAAAGATTTGTCCGGGTTAAGGGGTGTTTGATGCGCATGTTTGGGTAGTTTGATTATTGATGTGATTGACATTGCTATGATCCTTGTGACTTTATGAGCCCATGGAAGGTGTACTTGTTGTTGCTGCAGGATTTTGCCCGGTGGACAGGCACATATGGGGAGACGATTAGCTCGAACCTCCATGGGGCTGAAAAGCCCACAGATGGATGTTGTGACCCCAGCCAGAGGCAGAGGGATGTCAAAGACTTGCAACATAGAGAAAGGACTTTTCACCAGAGATACTTTGGTTGACCTAGACCCAGGGGGGATCTTGCTCTTCAACCTGGACGTTGGCCTTGGGAGGCCCATGACGTCACCTCTGTGATCCTAGATGTTACCCAGCGTCAGGATTGGCATTATGGAGGCAGTTGTGTGTTAATTGGCACGTTGGCATCATCCAAGGGCTTGGGAGGCCTAACGTTTTGCAGATCAAGCTCAACATTCCACCCAGGAGGCTCAACGTCACCCTAGAAGGGCATGACGTCACCTCTAAAAGTGATTTTAGGGTTTAATCAATAACATTTATGTAAAAACTGGATTTTTGATGTAATTTGGCCATGTCGACCTTTTGATGACCTAATTTTAATTAAAGGTCATAATTATTGTATAAATAGAGAAATAAAACTCTCATTTTTTTCATGATTCACTCATCACACAAGTGTTAGTCTAAAATTCGACCCTCTTTAAGGGTTATTGGCTGAAACTAAGTGGTGCGCAACTTTTAGGGAGGCAAATCTTGGTGCATTTTGGCAAGTTTTCATGTGGAGGATCTTCAACTAGGGTTTATGCTTGATTATTCTGGGTGAAGTAAGTAGAAAATCTGTTATTCTTTATGGTGAATGAATGTTTATGGTGAATTTACTTGTTTCATGTCAAAGATTATGAAATTGCTTGCTTGAAACCCTAGGGGAAAGACATATGGTACTATATTTTATCTTCTACTTGCTAAGATTTCTTGAAAAGCACCTATCCAGAAGTAGATACTAGAGCCCTACCATTGTAGCACTCTAGTAATCCTACTTCATTGCCTCGTGCAAATTTTATTTCAATTTGTCTAGGGAAAAGAGAAATCGCTAGGGCCTAATTTTTGTTACTTTCTAGAAATTATCTCTGGGACTTGGATTTTTTAGGCCTTGGGCTACCAACACCTCTCTCATCCTCTCCATCCCCTTAGGCTAAATATTGTCATTGTTATTTTCCCTTAAGAGTTGATGCTGCCATCATTGACTCCATTACCCTAGAAGGCACTAGTCTACCCATTACAAGTGTTGATTGATCAAACAGTTTTCAGAACATCTTCTCTTGAATACCTACTAACTCTTACTAACCTTAGATTAGCCTAAATCATTAACCTACTTGTTGCTGTTACAAAAGATTGCTACAGCCATCTAAAAGCAGCAAATCGTGTGCTCAATGAAAGATGTGTCATAAGTCTTGAGGTCTTCGTATGTCCATGAAAACACATCAACGAACTCTTTCAGCAACTCAGTATATTCGACCCTCTGTTCTCTGGTCAAACTGCTTGATAATTTGACAAACCTAGGCTCCTCCTGTGTGCCAATGTTGCATTCAGCTGTATCAGTATCTTCATTTGAAACCTTACCTTTTACTAAAAGTGATATGTTATGCTAGCTAGACCTTGCTAAACTTGCTTGTGACTATTGAACATCAATTGGCATAGTTAAATCTATCATTTGTAGTCTTCTATCAAGCATTTTGAAGCATAATTATTGTGGCTGTTACAAATTTATCATCGCTGTTATAAACTGTTACACTGCTGCAATTTTGTATCAGCTAGTCTATTTTCTAAGAGTTCATAATCTTATGAAGCATTAATATCATTTTGGTACTTGGAAAGTGCCATTTTTCTCCTTGTTGTCTTGTTTTGGGCAGGTACAAAATATTATTCATTTGCTTTATCTTCAATAAGACTTAAAGAACCTTTTAACTTGAGTGACCGGTGAGAGGGGAGGGATTTCCTTGTGTCATTTGCTTTAGCCTTCTCAAACCCTCAGGTCACTGGGGACGTCTCCCCTGGGGTAGTCTTGACATACTCCAAAATAGAAAGGGGTTTCCTATTAAGGTGACAGTGATAGGTCACTCCCAGTTACACCAATTTTGATGCACTTGTCTTGGGCTTTGGACAAGTACAAATTGTGCGATAACAGGGCTTACTTCATGGCTTATGGTGTCATTAAACCCATTTCTATGAGTGCATTTGAAGAGGGGGCGCTTGTAGATTGAGACACCCTTTCCTCGTTATTTTTTGCATTCTGAACCCCTTAATTGTCTTTTGATACCCAGTCATCAGTTGCAAGTCCCCTTTACATGTTTCACACCTTATTCCTTCATTTTCTTATTGGGTTGTGGTCCTTTATAATTGTGCATTCATTTGCATTAGGACAAGGGTGATTACCATTAGAGGGGGTAGAGCTCAAGCTAGCCTGTGTCTTTTATGGTGGCCTTTAACCTTTATAGCATGTAAATATGTAGTAGTTGGATCAACCTCTGGGCCTTCAACCCCTTCTTCTTATGAGAAAATGGACCATGACCCATTACCGAATTTTGGTACACTATGAGAGGCTCCAGGATGGAAAGTGTTAAGTATGGTGGGGAACGAAGCATTACCCTTGTGAGGGCCCCCCTGTAGTACCCCTTTTCCCTGGGCGGTGACAACACAGGACTAGGGAATAGAAGCTGAACACCAAGGTGAAACAAGGCAACTGACACAATTTCCCAAGCTAGTGATCCATTATCCAACTTCAACCAAAGATCCTCATCCACATCCGCAGCAAATTAAGCACAACACTTCGCATGAAAGAAGGACTAGCATACCTCATGGTGACGTTGGCTTACCATCTCCCATACACTAGGTTGTTTGCATGTGATGAGCCTTGGTTGACCTATAGCCGTAAGGAAAATGAGGGGGGTTGTTGAGCTACCATTTGTGGACATGTTGATTATCATCATGGTCGAGATCATTGTCTCCATTGCGGGCCATGAGACATGATCTCCTCTGGTTACCCCTAGGCATGGGGGGTAACAGGGCACATGCATAACTAACCCCTCAAACCATGTGCAAGGCTTCAATCATCTCCTAACATGTGTGCCAAGAGATAAGAATGAGAATAGGCTGGCACATGTGAATGGGGGAAACCACTAACAAATAACAATATAATAATAATAATCTAATTTTAAGGTCAGGGCCAAGCCAGACACCAAATTGGTGTATGAGACCCCCTTGTTTGTGGGACAAGGGACCCCCTCCGCATGTAGGAGTTTGGCTGCTAAAATCACAGTATACATACCCTACACCCCTCACGGATTTGAACTTGTATTGCCCTCTTAGGAGCATGTTCTTAACCATTAGGCCCACACATGTTATAATATGTTGTCTCAACAAGTGTGCCAAAGGGGGTGCCTTACCCTCAAGTGTTGTACCACCACGAATATCAAGTTGCATTCCTAGTGAGTGAACCCTTTTTTTCTTTTTTTTTTCTTTCATTTTTTTTAAATTGAAACTTGGGAATGAGGCCTTTTTTTTCTTTCTGTTTTTTTTAAATTGAAACTTGGGAATGAGGCCTCAATGAAGGTTTATAACCTATGAAATTAATAGGCCAATAATGTAGCGTTCAAGCTAAGGTTTGGGTTTAATTAATCGACAATAAAATATCCCAAACCACTTTAATGTGTTCACACATGGAAATGGTGAAATAATGCAATATGGCAAATGAAAAACTAATTATGAACTAAAACCTATATGAGTATGGCTGAAAAGGCTCATGTTGTAATGTACCTAGGGAGGACAATATGGAGTACCTAGGGACATACCAAGGGGATAATGAATGTAATGTG
Source organism: Picea sitchensis (assembly GCA_010110895.2). NCBI lineage: Eukaryota > Viridiplantae > Streptophyta > Pinopsida > Pinales > Pinaceae > Picea > Picea sitchensis. The sequence goes on from SNQJ01S0162275.1 coordinate 13,640, forward strand.
ACCATAATTATGGAATAGGCCCACTTGGTAGTTGGTGGATAATAAATAGGCCCACTATGTAGTTAAAAGGAAATAATATAATAATAAGGGATAGTTAGCATTGACCCCTAGGAATACTCATGAGAAAGTATAAATACACGAGTATCATTGTACTAGAGATATGTTGGGTGTAGGATGTATTGTTTTGTAGCAAGCATGGATGTTGAAGTTTGTAGCATTGAATTGTGTCTATCATGTGGAGATTGTCATTAATACCTCTCAAAACTTTGAAAATTTACTTTAATAATTTAATTATTAAAGTGAATGTCAATTTAGAATTAATTGAGGTTAATTAAATAAAATGTCTAAATTTTTAGCATTAGTGATTGAAGTTAATTAAATGAATCTTAGCCATTGATCTCAAGTGAGGGAGATTTAATCTCATCCACTTTGGAGATTAGGGTTAGGGCTCATCTCAAGATTATAAAAAGGCAGCCAAGGGAGAGAAGACACACATTGATTTGGAGTCAATGACTAATAGAGTGAAGAAGGACTTTCATTATGCAGATCAAAGACAACGAGAGAGAGAATACAGCAGCTAGGAGAGACTCAAAAGGGCCATACTAGCAAGGCAGAGGTCGAGTTATTTTCCGAGAAGGTCGTACAACAGGCAGAGGAGGGCCTTGTTATCGCACAATCTGTACTTGTCCAAAGCCCAAGACAAGTAGGTGAAATTGGCGTAACAACAGGATATGCCACCACTGTCACCTCAGTGAGAAATCCCCACTTTTAGGGATGGATGAAGGTCCAACCCAATGGAGGCATCCCCGGTAACCTAAAGGGCTGGATAGACTAAGGATATGGTTAAGATATACCCCCCTCTCACTGGTCACCCAAGTCAAGAATTTCTATGTCCGAGAATGTGAGGCAAAGAAGAGTAATCGGTGTACCTGCAGGCTGCGTGGAACAAGAACAATATAGCATGTATGTAGCAATTTCCAAGTACAATTATGATAATCGGACCTCAATAGACAATAGACAGTGCAATTATATGATAGCTGAAACAAAATTACGGTTAGATGACGATTTATAACAACCAAGAGTAAATTGTAACAGCCACAAGAATTAGTACTTAGAATTGCTAGAAAAGACAGTGAAAATTAAGCATATATCAAGTGGATTATTTAACAATTGTGACAAGCAAATTTTGAGTAAGTTAGCTATGAGTTAGGTTAGTGTATGCAAAAAATTACAGCAGTTCTTATGGTTGTAACAATGTTTTGCAACGGCAGCAAGTAGATTAGTAATCTAGGCTAAGCTAGGGTTAGAGATAGTTAGTAAAAGCTTGAGAGAATGAAGTTTGAGTGTTTGTTTGATCAATCCTTCACAAGAGCAATAGAAATCAGTGTCTTTTGGGCTTATGGAGTCAATTACAACAGCAGCAAATAACTTGGAGGAAACAAAATGATAATACTTGTCTAAGGATAAATGAGATGAAGCTTTGAGGAGTAGCACCTTAAGTCCTCAAGCATTCAAGCCTCAAAAATGAATTTCACTAGAGAGTAAGCACTTTTATGCCCTAGCAAATCCTTCTCTTTTTAGAATCTTGGAATATAGATTTGCAACAAGCCTCTAAAATAGGAATCCTAAAGTGCTAGCACTTTAGGGCTTTAGGAGCCTAGTTTAGATAAGATATCTTTGACCAAGAATGATCAAGAATAAACCCTAGTTTAGCACTGTACCACCACAAAATAGCCAAGTAACATCCAAAGCATTGCCTCCAAAAGATCGCGCACTAGTGCAAAAGACCATAAACTCCAAAGATAGCGCAAATTTCAGCCAATATGCCCTAGAGGGCGAAAATTTCAGATCTCCCTCTTGTGAGAGGTGAGTTATGTTCAAATGAAATGAAAATAAGGTGTATTTATACCATCTTTTTGCCTAAAAAATTTAATTTAAAAATATAACAAGGCCAACCTCAAAATTTGCCCTTAAATGCTCATAAAATCAATTTTACATAAGAAAACCTAAACAAGGGTGATGTCATGTCCTTTTAGGGTGACGTTTTGCTCCCCAAGTGAAGCGTTGGGCTGGAGGAGTGTAGTTCTAGGCCTCCAAAGGCCATCCATCGTCCCGACATGTGCCAAATGTCAATTTCAAAGCCTCGTCCATCAAGACATTATCTCCATCAAGCCCTGGTGACGTCATGGGCTATGACGGTGATCTCCGGGCCTCCAAAGGCCAGCGCCCATGTGTGAGGAGGTGCGGAACTCGTCTCCAAGCCATGCCAAAATGCCTCCAAAGGCAATGACCTCCTTCTTCAATGTATAAATGATGATCACAAGCTTCCCCTAGACGTGGGGTCTCTGCAATCCATCCTTGGGCTCCAAAGCCCCATGAAGATCCAAACAAGTCATCTCCTCATGAATACCTGTCCACCGGGCAAGGTCCTGTAAAGACAAACAGGTATGCCCTCCAAGGGTCCATAAGTCACAAGAATCATGACAAGTAAGCCACATCTAATAATTAAACCACTCGAACATGTGCATCAAACCCCACTTTTCAAACTAAACAAATGCTCAAAAACCTTATACAATTTGTCAAATTTACGCATGGGAAGGGTGTCAAGACATCCTATTGGGCCAGTCAATCCCCAAGTCAAGGGTGTTTCCCTAGGGAAACCTATCTAAGCCACGTGTGAATATGAGGTGGAGTGGGGTAAAACTTCTAGGCATGGGGTTCATGACATAGAAGGGTTCGTATCATCTCACTTATGGGTGCCTTTGTAGAGGGTGTGTTGCACCTTCGTTTTCAATGCAACCTTTTTCCAAGCCCATTTATTGTCATTAATTAATTAAAGTCCACAACAATTGGGTACTATAAGACATGGAAAGAAAAGAGTACCGCAACATCACTTGAAGCTAGATGTACACAGAGTGGCATATGCATGGAAAGAAAGGGACACTGCATACGTGTACACACCTCAACAAGCGAGACATCTATATAATGTGAGTTTGTTTTTCCAGGTCTTCAAATGCTTTTAGGAGAAACGTTTCATTGTTCTCAAGACCTCTTGGGCGAGCATCTAGAAGGTTATGATTTGGATTTTATCTTTTGCCAACTACATTTCCCTCTTGGCCTTCAGTCCCTTCTTCTCATGAAATGAGGTACAATCCCTTCTTGGGTCAATGCACTCAAAAATCCCAAAAAATGAGGAGACGAAATGGAATGAGTATGGAAAGTGATAAGTATGGTTGGGAATGGTACAATGACTCTTCAAGGAACCCCCCAATAGCACCCCTATTCCCGAGGGTGACCAACTTACTAGGACAGAATGACATCGACCAAGGTTAAATAAGGCAAAGAGTATAGTTTCCAAGCAAACGTTCTATAATCAAGAAAGAATTCTTTGCAACATATTCAAATGCTTCAATTATTAGGATGACACTTACCATGATACCGGACTTATTACCTCATGAAGCAAGATCTGTTGTCCTATGGGGCCAGGTCGGTGTGATGGATGTTGGTCTACTACTGGTGATGTATGGTGGCGCATCGATGAATAAGAGGGGCCTTGCGAGGCTATGTTAGTCAATCTAGCTCTCGACACTCAATGTCTGCTACCTGTGGGCCTCGAGACATGATCTCTCAATGCTACTTCAGGACCGGGTTGTTGTGATGGATATTGTTGTTGGTGTGATGGATATTGTTGTTGTTGAATAATGGGCACCACTAAAGAAAAGAGGAGCCTTCTTGGGCCATGCTCAATTCATCCGGATCTCGGCACTCCATGTTTTTTGGGCCTCGAGACATGATCTATGTAGTTACCCCTAGTACGAGGGTAGCAGTAGCTAAGAATCCTCTGGCGGAAGCCTTGGTAGAATTAAGTCTGTCACCATGAGCTATCGTCACGATGTATAGACCAAGATCGCCACCGATCTCCTGATGCAATACGGTGGCCCGGCAATGGTCGTACAACCCTCGGCCAATTAAGTATGGAGCCATCATTATGGCAATGAAATACATATTTGGCATAGGGCTTTCAGTCGAGGTTTTTGCCAGGTTTATCTGCGGTCGTGTTCTCTTAGTGGGCCATTTTCCCTTTAAAGAGAGACCTGATTTTTATCATAATAAAATCATCTCGTAAACTGGATTTTCCCTCTGCTTGATTTTTTCTAGGGGTATTTACTCAAAAATATCTGTGTACATGTGATTGGTTACCTGCTTTACTTAGGTTGCAATTTTTTGGTTAAGAATCTCAGTGTGTTTTTATTCAGTAGATCTGCATTTCAGTTCAGCAAGGATTTACTAGAATTAATTGTGGTATTTGGGTTAAGAGATTTTAACATGGTATTAGAGCTAAAACTCTGAAGGAGATCAAACAAGGGTTTTGTCAAAGGTTTTATAGCAGATCTAAATTCCAGCAAATTATATTCGTCATTAAAATTATGATTTGGAGATGGTTGCAACCGGTTTGAGGTTTGAGAACAAATTGGAGGGTGCATCGAACTTCATACCTTGGAAGGCGAGGGTTACATTAATTCTAATAGAGAATAGGTTGTGGGAGTTTGCAAATACCATCGTGACCCCACCGATGGATCCAAAAGAACTAGAAGTCCATAATCAAAAGGATGTGAAAGCCAAGTGGATCATCTTAGATGAGGTGAAGGATCATTTGAGTCCTCGTCTATCTAAGAAGAAGTCAGTCAGGGAAATGTTTGAAACTCTAACAAATCTTTTCCAAAGCAATAATACAAACAGGAAGATGGTGTTGAGAGAAAAGTTCAGAAACACCAAGATGGCGGTCGAGATCTGATGACCAACTATCTCTACAAAGATCCGCGAGTTAAGTGATCAATTGGCGGTTGGGTGTTAGGATATTTAGACACTTAGGAATTAATTAAGATCAACTTGGTCTAATGTGTCGTTAAGGAAGAGTGTGTTTCTTAGTGAGTTTCTTTATTATGCATTTGTAGTTAGGTAATCAGACAAACATGATATGTTCTCGACATAGAGCGATCCAACGGTTCATATTCTCCACGATCTTAATGGCTACATTGATCAGGTAGCTTAACACCCAATTGGTCAATGATCTCTATTTAAGAGCATGGAGGGTCATTTACCCATGATGGAGTTATTAGGAACTCTCTTGTAAATCTCTACATATGTACTGCTTTTTGCATTAATAATTTTTTCCAAGTGGCCACATTGGCTAGAATTGGATGTTTGCAGTAAAGGGTTTACCGCGTCAAAACAGCCGATAATGTTGATCTTTGATGCGGGCGTGAGTGGATTACCCAAAGGTGTTCTCTCTGTTGGAATACATGTATTGTCGAACATGTTATCTAAGCGCATTTGAAGACTCGCTCCCAATGTAGATCGAGATCATGAAGTTGTGTTGTTACATCTCTGGTTTCTGCCATTTCAGGTACTATTTTGAAATTTTGGAGAATTTGTTATTGCATCACGGAAAGCTTCGTTTGATCCAGAGCGGCTTTTCGTTTCACCGAAAAGGTTTTTGTTTGCAGAATCTGACCATTTCAATTAGATCGGGAGGTATAAAGCTCGAATACGCCCTTTTAAAGTTTTGCAGAGATAATATTTTGGTTTTGTGTCTTTTATTTCTGAGTTACTACTATTTTCAATTTGTGTATGCTCTTTTACCTTTTCTGTCGCGATCTTGGCAAATTAAGAAGCAATGGAAAGGGTTTCATGTTGTGTATGCTCTTTATGCGTACACACTCATTGTGTGATCTCGTGGTGAGAGGGGAAAAATGTGCATTTTTCGGGTAGGCTAGCAGAGATCTAACCCTTGTTGTAGATCAGAAGAAAAAAAAAAATTATTGTGAAAGAGTTTTTGTAGTGCGGCTCACCGAAGGTCGTCTACCACAACAACAACAACAACACCCAGTCCTTATTATAAACAATATAATATGTTTTGGACTAGCTCACTTGGTTAAAAGTTGTTTTTTTTAATGCATTAAGAGGTCTTGAGTTCAATTCTCTTTTTGTTACTTTTTTTTGGATTCATGCATCCATTGTAAAGTGTATTTCACTTAAGTTATAAAAAGTGAATCACTATTAAATAGCACAATATTTTATTTTTAGGTTATTTTGCATGCAACTTTCATTTCAAAGTAACTAAACATTGTAAAGTGATTCTCGTTTATTCTATATAAAAGTGGGTTACTTCATAACAACTTATTTGTAAAAGTGAAGCTTATAGGCACGGTTAGGAGGAGCATCACAACGTGGACCATCTTCTACTTGCCACATGGCTCTTTGGTTATCGTTTGTACATTTTTTCAAAGGAACAGCTTTCCCCATCACGAAGTCGTTTTAGGTGCCATTTTTTAAGCGGCCTATTTTTTTGAGACATTTTCATCCATGCCATGATTCATCTCTTTTTGCATATTTTAATATGGCATCTCCCGATGATCTTTTGCTTACTAGTACCAAATAATTCTCATGAAAATCCCATATGGGTGTATTAAGAAGTAAAGGCTTATGCCGGATTACCTTGGGAAAAGAACTAGAATTATTGATGAAAAGAAAAGTCAAATGGGCAAATAAGAATGATGAAATCACGTGGATTGATCGAAATGTCCATCTCTCATGATTTAAGATTTCACCTTCAAGGAAATGATGAACTTGATGATGCTTGGGCAAAGCTTGAAGTTGTGTTTGGTAAACACAATATTATTCAATCCACAGGTTGGAGAATGGGTTAATGGCCTTAACTTCGAAATGATTTTCCTTGCAGTGAAGATTACTTATCTAAGTTCAAAACACCTAGACTTTTATGTATAGAATGCAAAATAGATCTGGCGGAATATTGATGCATATTTTTTATTCTTGCTAAGCTTGGTAGATATTTTGTTTTAGCAGCTACCTTTTATGCCACTGGAGAATCTCTAAGGAGTGCTTATAAAAAAACCTCTCTTGAAAGGTCCTTTGTGATGCTCTGATTCGAGAGCAAGGTAAGTTTCTACAACTTGGATTGATTAACGCATTTTATCCAACTAAAGCCTTAGTGGCCAATGAAGATAAATCGAAGAGATCCAAGAAGCAGCAGCCCTCCACGGTGAACTTATATAAAAATAGAATGCACAAAAATATATAAACAAAACCCACTTGAAACTGTGAGATACACAGAAATTTCCCTTTTATTTATGTATTCATATAGACAAGAAGATCATACAACTCATTTGTTGGTTGTACAACTAGGGTTCTTCTTCTTGGTTGTATGGTTCACTGTTGTTGTACGACTATGCTCCCGCCGTACCCGTTGACACCGACTGTAAAAGAAACGGGCCCTAACTCGGCCTTCCTACACCACAATTATGCTGAGTCTACTCGGCCCTCACTTGGCTGCACCCAAACCTCACGAACTCAACCATACGGACCTGTACGGGTATTGTCTACTCGGCTCCAGCTAGAATGATGTTGTCCTACCTCTATCTGAGTCTTCTTATCTATATATCGTGCTATAATGAGTTGCCCCCCTTTTAATTCTTAGGTCAATCCATGAGAAGCTAGCAAAGAGATCCTAGCCATTAGATCTTGATTTAGATCAATGGCTGGGATTTATTCCTTCATTGAGATAACTTAGGCTAACCTTTTATGTTCTCACCACATAGAGAACTTAGCCTCACTGTAAAGATTCTAACACTCCCTCTTGTTAGACAAAATTATTCCAACAAAGGAAGAACGCAGCCGGTAACCGCTCACATAACCCGGATCAAAGAATCAACACAGGTGTTTTCCGGTGGTAAAACCCTACGGAAACATCACGACTGATAGCGAAGCCACTTGGGCGATTTATTAATGCAAAGAAAAGATTACCCAGAGAGATTTTACAAGAGAGTTTCTCCTGTCGATCATCGACAAATGACCCTCATGCTCTTTAAATAGAGATCATGGACCAATCAGTCGTTAAGCCGGATCAATGGCCCAGATTAGATCGAGAGTATGAGCCGTCGGATCCTCATGTAGGGAACTTATGTCGTGGCCGAATTCGAGTTGCCTAACTACAAATGCATACTAATGCATACTAAAGAAACACACTTTTACCTAACGACATATTGACCAGTAGATCTTAACTAACTCCTAAATTAATACAAATATCCTAACATCCTATAGAACAACTTGGGATAGGATTGAAGAGTTCTGATAATGACACAATAGGAGAAGGAAGGAGGCATTAAATTTACATCCCCTTAATGACGGCTTCACGAACTCTAACACAGATGTCGAAGTTTGAAGAGCTTAAGCAATGAAGACTTTGTGAAAATGCGCAACTTGATCTTACGTAGGGCAAAAGAGCGCTAATGCTTGATCATGAATAAGCTTTGTTGAAGTGCATGTGTAGCTAAATGTGTTTGCTTTCTGGCTGATGTTGAGCGGGTCTTTGGCGAGCTTGATAGAAATTTGATTGTTGCACCAAAGGCAATTACGGATCTTTGGTCGCGGAATCAAACTCACGAAGGATGCATCGAAACCACCGGGGCTTCACGACTTGCATTTACATTTCGGTACTTTCGCTTCTGGCGAAGAAAGTGCAATAGCACGTTGTTTCTTACGGTTGAAGTGTGAGGTCACTGAACCAGTACAACATAACCTGCCAGGTAGACTTCAGATCCTTCGATTACCGCCATTAATCTGAATCGATTGAAACCAACCAATAGGGGTCCCCACTGGTAATGTATCAAAATGAGCGGTACCACGAACATAGCGAAGTATCCTTTTTAGATTTGCTCCAGTAGCTTTCATGTGGGATTGTTTCGTATGTCGGACAACAAGACCAACGGCCGAAAGGAAAGATCATGATGGTTATGAGTCCAGTATAAGAGGCTACCAACTAGCCCGGCGATCTGAGGTGGCATCAATTTCAGGAGAAGTACAAGTGGCTGAAAGCTTGACTCGGTGGAAGGGAGAAGGGGTTGGTTTACAATCGTCCATGTGAAAATGACGGTGCAAGCATACTTAAATTTGGGGAAGAAAATTCCTTCATTGGTTGCAAACTTGGAGGCCAAAGGAAATAGATGCAAAAAGCCTAGAATTACGTCGTTTCCGGAAATTTCTTTTTTGAAAGTTTGGATTTCACATGGTTTAAAAGTTTTTGAGAGTCACTACCGATGAGGATAAGGTCATCAACATAAAGGACAAGGATGATGAGATGGCTTCCTACTTTCTTGGTATAGACATTAGGATCGAATGACATCTAGAGAATCGGTGGCAATAAAGAAAGCTATCCATTTTGGCATACCAAGCTCGGGGCACTTGGGGCTCATAAAGAGATTTCTTGACGACAAACAAGGCTAGAATTAAATTCTGGACATACCGAGGAGGTTGTTCCATGTAGATTTCTTCTTTCAAATGCTTAAATGCGGAAGGCATATTTAGCATCCATTTGATGGACCTCCCCATTTATGTGAAGTGACAAGGGCAGAACAAAGTGGATGGAATTCATTTTGGCTCACAGGGCAAAGGTTTCATTACTATAGTCAATGCCTTCAACTTGAGGAAAAACTGGCAGCAGCTAATGGGCCTTGTGTCTTTCAATACTTCCATCGATGCATACTTAGTTGGTATACCCATTTGCATCAACAAGTTTTCTTCCTTTTGGAAGAGGTACAGAATCCCAAATAACCGTTTTCCATTAAAAGAAACGATACTCTTTATTCGATATTTGTATCCAATCTGGATGACGGCTTACGCAAAATGTCTACGGATCCTTGAGTTTTACGAAACTTGAGCCAAAGAGAAGTATTTGGGCGTGAGCGTGTCCGTGTACGTCGAGGATCACCAACAAGATCACCCGGTACTCGTGTTGAGCGGACCCATCTAGGAAGCGGTTAGGCGAGGTGTATTCCGGAGTTCAAGGAATCATCACGGAGGAATGTCAATGGCCGGAGGTGGATTTTCATCCTCAACGTCATGCGCCGAAGAAGAATCGAGGAATAGAAAGCGAGAAGAGCACAAGCGCCAAAGATGAAACTGGGGCCGAAGAAGCACACCCGCCGAATTAGGCTGGCAGCAGAGACACTGTCGGACTGGCATCTTCTAAGAATAATTTCGCACAATGTGAAGAGTCTATAACCTTTGACATCTTGAGGAATAACCAACAAATATACACTTTTCACTTTTAGGGCTCAGATCTTCCGTTTCTCATCGGGGAATGTGAGCCCATGTTATCTTGCCGTCACGATGACACATCTGGTTTAATTTTAGTCCAAGCTTCTTTGAGCGTTATATTTTTAAGATCCTTAACTTTGTGGGAAGTCACGATTGACTATGTAATTTGCCGCAGTTGATTGCTTCCTTATCACGTAAGGCTTGAAATCCCTTAGATTGGATCATACAATTGAACCATTTCTTTTTAATATTAGAGTTCTTTCTCTCGGTAACACCATTTTTTTGTGTTGTATATGGAACGGTGTGTTGCATTTGGATGCCATTGTAGTCACGGTAACTTGTAAGTATTGTTCACATATACGCCTCCATTATCTGTTCTTAACCTTTGAATTTGATGTCCAGTTGCTTTTCTACAAAGGGCCTTGTAGGTAAAACTTTTAATCAAAAACTTCGCTTTTGAGTTTTAATAAGTAAAACCAAATATGTCTGGAAAATTCATCAGGGGATTATGAAGTACTTGCACCCAGAGAATGAGGAGAAGAAAAAGGACCACACAAATCCGCTTGTGAACAAGGTACGGATTTGCGTGCCAAAGAGCACGTTGTCCGCTTTATCCAGATGATGTTTCTTGAGAACCTGGCAGGCACAAACACCATCTGCATGAAATATAAAGGAAGACCAGTCACCATCTGTTGATTACGCATAGTTGTTCACCGATGGCGATATGGATTTAGATGATAGCGCTCATGCCAAAGTTCTTTCAAGTCATCGCTATGAGCAACAAAAGCTGATGAAAAGTGATGACCCAAAGTTGTCAAACGTAATATCATCAGTAATTCATCGGCGATTCCATTTGCAAGAACATGTTAAGGATCCTTTAGATCCTTGATTACAACTTGGTGAGGTGAAAAGCTTCGGCCGGTTTTTACCTTCACACGAATGAAGGTGATTTGATATCTTTGATAGAAGAAGGTTACAAGAAAGATGGACGCGTAATACATCATTGAAATGACCATTTTATTCCTGAACTGTTCCAGATCACCACAACTAAGAGATGCATCATCACCAACAAATATTTCCTTGGTGTTACATTCATTTTAAGACTTGAGAAAATATGGCTTTATCCTTAGCCATATGATAAGATGCTCACGAATCAATAAGCCACTCATCGAGGAAAGAAGCGGTAGTAGAAGGTGTATTGAAGGAAAAACCCGAGGCGGAAGAATTTTTACGATCCATGAGAAAGAAGAAGAGGAATCAATCGATGTTGTGCTTCTTCATCGGCCTTCTAAGGCTTTATCTTCTTGATATCTGGACTCATCACTTGACCATCTTTATTACAAAGTTTGCAATGTTTGTTAAGTATTCTTTTTATATTTTGATCCTTTATCAACATTAGGAATTTTGAAGCTATCACGGTAGGTTTGGGACCCTTTGAGGTTGTTTGTTAATTTGTAGCGAGGATGTTGCTTCTTAGCGGGATACTTAGGTTTATCTTTTCTGTTTGAGCAGCCAAAGGCTTTGTTTGAGGAATAGGTGGTGATCCTCCAGGGTGCAAGTTTATCTTCCTCTCTAATCCAAAAGTACAAAAGGAACAAAGTGGGTTCTATAAACACAGAGCCTCTTTCATGGCATAAAGGTAGATACAAACTGCAATTATGCACTACCTAGCTTAGAAAGAATAAGAAATATGCAGCGTGGTTCCTTCATTTTTATGTTGCATTCACAATACGCATAAAAGTCACGGATGTTTTAAACTTAGATAGATAGTCTCCAAGGCCGAAAAATCCGCTTTGGACTCAAAGATGGAATTATTTGATTTTCTAGCTGTTGTGATCGAATAATAGCCAGGTTTACCAAACACGTATTCAATCTTGTCCCAAACTTCTTGAGGGTCATCAACTCCTTGAAGATGGTACCTTAGATCGAGGAGAGATGGACATTCCAATTAGTCCGCGTTAGCCGTCATTCCTATTATTCCATTTTGTTTTCTTATCATCATCAGTGGAAGTTGTTTCCTTTCCCATGATATTAATCCAGTCTGAGGGCCTTTACTTCTTAATAAATCTTCATATGGGATCTCCATTTAGGTAGTTGTCGGCTGATGCTTATGTGATGCCAAACCATATTAAATATCACGAGATAATCACCGTTTAAAGAGCACAGAAAACTAATGATACGGATGAAGATCGAAAAGTTATGCGGTTTTTGCTTGACCTTTAGCGGACTTAGATGTGAGTTATGCCCTTTTTGAAAAGCATAAGCGGTAAACAAACAAACGCATTGATTAGCTACTTTATGAAGTGACCCACTTTTATAAAGAGAAGTGGGGATCACTTTACAATGAAGTTACCTTATAAGGAAAAGTTGCATGCAAAAATAAATATCTAAAATAAAATATAAAGCTACTTATGGTGATTCCACTTTTATACTTGAAGTGAAATGCACTTTACAATTTTTAGCATGAACTTTTTCAAAAAGTAACAAAAGAGACTTGAACTCAAGACCTCTTACTTAATAAAGGAAGTTTTAACCAACCGATTTAGCAAAACATATTGTAGTATTTAGGAAGGGGGATTGGGGGTGTTGTTGGTGTTTGTTGTTTGTTGTGTGGAAGGCGGTAGCGGAGAGCCTGCTAACAAAAACTCTTTCACACAAGAAAAATTTAAACTCGGTGACAATAAAGGGTTAGATCACCGGTTGAAAGCTTGCAGGAAGATGCACCTTTTCCTATCACGTTTAGGTTTCTTAGAGATCGCTAGAAGCGGGGCGAGCATATCTGGAATCTAAAAGAGTAGCGGTAGGAAAAAACACAAACCAGAAATAATCAAAACTGCAAAAGAATTTAAACATGCGTGTCGGATTATACCTCGGATTACATTTGTAATATGGTGGTATCACAGACAAAGCGAGAGCCTTTTAGTGAAGCGAAAAGTGTTCTGAAGAACGTTATGGGGCCTTGATGGAGCAGTCCTTCGGCCGAAGTAATACGGAAATGGCGGAAAATGGAGATGAGGCAACTTCGGCTTCACAATCTCGATCTAAAACAAGAGCGGGTCTTCAAGCGGGCTCACGATACCATGTTGCGACAACCGCGAGGTATTCCAACAAGGCCAGAACACCTTCCGGTAACCACTCACATAGCAGATCAAAGATAAACGCGATGTTTTCCGTGGTAAAACCCCTACAGGGAAACATCCACATTGACCAGCGGCCACTTGGAGCGGTTTATTAATGCAAAGAAAAGATTAGAGAGATTTTACAAGAGAGTTTCTCTGTCGATCATCGGCAAATGACCCTCCATGCTCTTTAAATGAGATCATGGACCAATCGGTGTTAATACGGATCAATGGCGGTGAATCGAGGAAGTATGAGCCGTCGGGATCCACTCTATGTGAGAACATGTCGTGGCCGTCGGATTATAACTACAAATGCATACTAATGCATACTAAAGAAACACTTTTACCCTAACGACATATTAGACCAAAGTAGATCTTAACTAACTCCACAGGAGTGTCTAAATATCCTAACACCTCTTAATGAGGAAAGTGTTTTTCTATGACTCCGGCTTCTCCCGAAGTATTCAATTTTCTTAGGTAATCCTTTAGGCGGAATATACGCAACTGCTCATTTGTAGAGGAGCGTCTTTGAAGCTTTACTACTCAGCATATGCGTCACGATAAAGAACGGGTACTTGATCTGCAATGATGTTGTCCTACCTCTATCTGAGTCTTCTTATCTATATATCGTACTATAATGAGTTGTCGCCCTTTTTAATTCTTAGGTCAATCTGTGAGAAGCTAGCAAAGAGATCCTAGCCATTAGATCTTGATTTAGATCAATGGCCAGGATTTATTCCTTCATTGAGATAACTTAGGCTAACCTTTTATGTTCTCACCACATAGAGAACTTAGCCTCACTGTAAAGATTCTAACACTCCCTCTTGGTGAGGAAAGTGTTTTCTATGACTCCCAGCTTCTCCCAGAAGTATTCAATTTTTCCTTTAGGTAACCCTTTAGTAAGGATATCTGCAACCTGCTCATTTGTAGAGACATACTGAAGCTTTACTACTCCTTTCTGTATTGTCCCTGATAAAGTGGTACTTGATCTCAATATGCTTGGATCTATCATGAAATACTGGATTCTCTGAGAGTTTAATACAACTCTGATTATCACAGTATATTACAGTAGGATCCAACTTTGAATCAAACAGATCTACAAGGATTTTCTGAAGCCAAAGGGCTTCACAGCTTGCTTGGCTAGCTGCCATGTACTCAGCCTTTGTTGAACTAAGGGCTACCGATTTTTGTTTTCTGTTGTACCAGGAGATCATGCTTGAGCCTAGACTAAAGCAACCTCCAGAAGTACTCTTTCTGTCCATTGTGTTGCCGGCCCAATCTAAATCTGAGTAACCCACTAATCTAATTTGATCCCTCTGAGTGTACTGAAGTCCATATTCTATGGTACCTTTCAGATATCTCAAAATATGTTTTGCTACAATCCAATGCACTCTCCTGGGGTCCACCATGTGTTGACTAAGAGTGTTGACAGCAAAACAAATATCAGGTCTAGTGTTAGTCAAGTACATCAAGCATCCAATCAACTATCTGTAGATGGTAGGATTCACCTTCTCTTACTCAAAGGTGTTTAGTTTCTTGAGATTAGTGGTCATAGGAGTGGCCATGGGTTTGTGGTCCTCCATCCTAAACCTTTTGAGAATCCCAACTGCATATTTTCCTTGACCAAGGAAAATTTCACCCTTTTGTTGCTAGATTTCTAGGCCAAGAAAATAATGCATATGACCAGGGTCCTTCATCTCGAATTCTTTAGCCAAGTCTTGTTTGCACCTTGTAATCAATGTTTCTACTCCTGTCGAGAATAGTTCATCAACATAAAGTACAAGAATGAGAATATCACCTTTACTCGTGAGAAGATACAGAGTTGAATCTGCATCACTCTTAATAAAACCAATACTTTGTAGATAATTGTCAATTCTGGAATACCACGCTCTAGGTACTTGCTTAAGTCCATAAAGGGCCTTCTTGAGTCTACAGACATTACTAACCCTGTTATGAACTTCAAAACCCTGTGGTTGTTCCAAATATACCTCCTCCTCAATCTTTCCATTAAGAAAAGTTGTTTTAACATCCATTTGATGTATTCTCCACCCCATCTGAGTGGCAATAGACATAACTGCACGAATGGAGGTATAACAAGCCACTAGACCAAAGGTCTCGTCATAATCCACTCCTTCCTTCTAAGAGAATCCCCGAGCCACAAATCTAGCCTTATATTTATTAGCGTTGCCATTTGTTGCATGCTTGATCTTGTATATCCATTTGGAACTTACTATTGATTTGTTCTTTGGCCTAGGCATTATTTCCCACACATCATTCTTCATTATGGAGGTATATTTCTCCATCATAGAGTCCTTCCATTCTTGTTTTGTAATAACTTCTTCGAAGCAGGTTGGTTCTAACTCAATAATGTTACTCATGAGAGCAACACATCCTAAATACCTTTGAGGAGGTATGCTTGTTATGACAGAGGTTTTGGGTGACTTTACTTGCTCACTAGCTTCTTTCAGTAGTTGTTCGACCCATTTTGGTTTCCTCTTCCTGGGAGATGTTGGTTGTCCCTCCTCTTGTTGACCTTCTATGGGAG
>SNQJ01S0162276.1:0-21479 GCA_010110895.2 Picea sitchensis
CATCGTGATTTCGCATATCGCGATATCGGGATTCCTGATGTTAATAATCTTTGACATGTTCAACTCGCAATCCTCGAAACTCCGACATGGACTGGAATCAATGGTCCAGATTCAACCTCGATCTGATGGCTCAGATTAAGTCACGATTTCGCATATCGCTATTATGCCCGCTTCTCCTTGTTATACTTTAAAAGGTGTGCAGGTTTTCCTTGATCCAACGATGGTCGGGTCCTGCGCTTGGATCTAACGTCTGATATCTGTCCTCCTATTCAACGCTCTTCTTGTCTATATTCTGATCTGATGACCCTCGTTCTTTCGGGAATTTTGAATGAGATCCAACGATCAGAAATGCTTCTTGGGCCTTCGATCATTTTATCAATGTTGCATTGCCTTCGATCATTCGATCTTCCTGGACTTATCTTCTATTTGCCTATTGATCATCGCTACTGTACTCAAGCCATCATCACTGTTGTACTTGCCAGCGTTGCCTTCAATCATTCGATCTTCCTGGACTTATCTTCTATTTGCCTGTTGATCATCGGTGCTGTACTCAAGCCATCATCACTGCTGTACTTGCCATCAATGATAAGCATATGCTGTCTGTTAAACATTTTCCAACAATCTCCCCCTTTGGCATTGATGGCAACTAAGGCACCCAAATTCTTTTCTCCCCCTTTGACATCAATGTCAAAGAAGAGGCATGCTCCGCCTGAGCTATTGCAGTAATTTTAGGAAGCATTAGATATTCAAACAATACAAATCTCCCCCTAACAAGATGGACTCTTTTAGGTGTGAAACGAAATGACACCCAACTTCTGTCTGAGATATTCAAACGGTGTCTTGTCTAGGGTCTTAGTAAAGATGTCTGCAATTTGTTCTGTAGTGGGAATGTAATGGACCTGAACAATCTGATTGTTCTGATCATTTTATCAATGTTGCGTTGCTTTCGATCATCTGATATTCCTGGACTTATCTCTATTTTCCTGTTGATCATCATTGTTGTACTCTAGCCATCATCACCTCGTTGTACTGCCAACGTTGCCTCTGATCATTCGATCTTCCTGACCTATTTTCATTTTCCTGTTGATCATCGGTGCTGTACTCGTCATCTCGACTGCTGTACTTGCCATCAATGACAAGTATAAAAGCATACACTGTCTGTTAAACATTTTCCAATAGAAGACAATTCAAAAAGGTAGATGTAAACATATAAATGTAAAAGAACTACAAAGAAATTTTCAAGAAAAAACTTTGCATCAAAGAAGACATATTCATCTTCATCTGATGATGAGTCAGTGACAGTGAAACAGGAGAGTTCTATTCATGGCAGAAGACGACTCTGATAAAGAAGACTGAAGAAGAATATGAAGAAGATAAGCGAAGAAGAATTTGAAGAGGCATATGTTGACTTCCAAGAAGAATTAATGAGTGCCATAGAAGTTATCAGAAGAGAAAAGAATAAAAACAAGAAACTACAAGCAGAACTAGATAAGAAAAAGACACTAAAAAAAAAAAAAAAAAAAAAAAAAAAAAAAAAAAAAAAAAAAAAAAAAAAAAAAAAAAAAAGAATTGAAGAAGCACCCAAAGAACAACTAGAAGGAAAGGACAGGATCATTGGAAACCTGGAAAGCAAAATATTGTCACACCAAAAAAGGATATTCAAAGAAAAATATACAGAATAGCTCTCAAGTTCTGATGACATCAGCAATCAAAAATCTTATCTTGACAAGTCTGACCTGGATACAATCAGACAGAAATGGATCAAGATCCAAAACAGATAAGAACAAATCCAAAAAGTTTTACAGAAACAATCAAAGGGGATACAAAGATATACAAGGAAAATTACAAGGACACTCCTCCAATCGAGAAGTTTCAGATTTCAGAATCAACACAGATAGATAGGACCTCAAGAAGAAGAAGGATTCATAAGAGCACCTCCTTCATAAGATCTTCAACCACCAAGTATCAAACTAAATTTTTTTTCATATGCATGTAATAATTCTTGACATTAAGATGTAAATTGCAGAGCTAACAAACAGGAACAATAACTACTTGAAGAGCCATACACAAAGGGGTTAAAGGGGTTATTCAAGAAGACCCAGTGAAACACAGAAAAGAAGTTAAATAGGTTTGAATCTTTTGAGCACTAAAGTGGAATGCCACAAATGTAAAAATTTGGACACGTGGCCAAAATTGCAGAATGATAGTCCCTCCTAAAGAACCTCACGATTCACAAACAAGAATCTCAAAAATGACATGGATAAGAAAGCAAGATCAATATAGCAATGAAGAATGCACAATCTCACAAGCTAAACAGAAGAACGTGGTTGGTATATTGACAGCGGATGTTCAAAACACACGATTGTATGATAGAGACATGTTTCTTACATTACAAAGGAAAGAGATGGATCAGTCTCCTTGGAAATGATGATTCATCCAAAATCATTGAAAAGTAATAGTCTGAATTGTTGGGAACAAGAATGAAAAGGAAGAAAATGTTCTACTATAGCATGAAACATAATCTTTGGCGTGAGTCAAACGTAATACAATCATAAAGTTACTACTTTGATTCACAGCTGCGTGGATAAGAAGGAAGGTCTAGGAAATTGATCGCTATTAACCTAAGAACTTTAAGCAACATATATGTTTTAAACCTAATGAAAGCAGTTATTCAGGAAAGGAAGATGAAAGTCATTGGTGACAAGAACGGTCACACGCATTCTTTGATAAACTTGTCAAATTTAGCAAAAGAGAAGCAAGAGAAATGCCCAGATCACAAAACCAATCAACACTCGAAAGTGCATTGCCAAGGAAAGCAAACAAAGACCGAAGTTCAAATCCATCAAAGGAATATTCAACAACAAAACCACCGGAAATTGTGCATAATGATCTAGTTGGACCAATCCACAACAAAAGGATTAAAAGGTGAGAGATAATTTATGTCATTAGTTGATTATTATACAATAAGAGAATGACCTAGTTTTCAAGAACAACTGTAAGCGAAAATTTCAAGATCCACAAGGAAATGGTTGAAATGAGATGGATTCAAGAATCAAATTCTTTAAGATCGAATAATGGAGGAGACTTCACCCTCAAAGGAATTTATGGACTACTCAAACAATCACGTATCGAAAAAGACAATTCTCCATCTGACACCCTCAATAGAATGAATTTTTGAAAGAAATGACAATACAAGAAATGGTTTGAACAATGATAATGGATCCAAAGTTGACATATTACATTTGACACGACCAACGCATAATAGTTCACATTCAAAACATTAGTAATTCATTAGAACAACATTGATAAAACTCCCACGAGCCATGGAAAGGAAGACCAACAACGTGTGCTAATTTTGAGTTTTGAAGAAAATCACATCAAAAGAGAAGATGGAAGAATCGGAAAGTTTGACTCGTAGGACAAAGGAATATTTGTTGGTTACTCATAATAAGAAAGAATACAAGTGTTATGATCTAAGATTAAACAAAGTTGCGGAAAGCATCAACCGTAACAATTGATGAAACGCGCACCGCATCCCAAAATATTGAAGAAACAAATCAATTGAACAAACTTTGAAGAAGAAGATGAAAAGAAGAAGAAGAGAAAGACGAAGATGAAGAGAATCCACGTAAGCTTAGAAGAGCAAAGTTCATCAAGATTCCAAAGAAAACCCGAACAACGAGTGTCATTAACCATCCGACAGATTATTGAAACAAAGATGCGGAGCGAGACTCGTAGCCAGCAATTCATTCACTAGGAACAAACACCCAAAGACCTTATCTACACTGAATGAAACCGCCTGAAGAAGTCAAAATAAGGATGAATTTGGAATAAGGTCATGATGAAGAACTGGATCAAATAGAAAAAATGGACTGGGAATTGGTTCCAGATCAAATAATAAGAATGATCGGCATAAAATGTATTTTCGTGAATAATTTTAATGAATATGGATAGGTTACAACTAACAAAGCTAGATTGGTATGTAAAGGATACGCACAAATTGAAGGAATCAACTCTGATCGCTTCCTAGCTGCCTAATGGAATCGACTGGTTTTCTTTTGAGCTTTACACGTTCCAAAATGTTAAAGCATATCACATGGACGTGAAATCATCTTTTCCCATCGGGGATCCTGAAGAAGAAGTTCGCTACTGAAACAAACCGAAGGATTTCGCCTAACGAACATATGACTATGTGTAAATTAAAGAAAAGTCTCAGTATGGTCTAAAAACAGTTCAGATACGGTAACACCGCATCAGATAAATATCCGAAAGGTGCGTGGTTCAAAAGGAAGCGCGACATCAACCTCTACATCACAAGTCAGGTAACATTTTATTAATTGAAGTTTGCTGATGATATTATTCGGTAGTGATGATGACAAGCTACGCCGTAAATCTGGTAAAAGACACGTCGAATTTAACTGAAAATGTCATTACCTGGAGAACTATCCTTTCCGACTTTAGATTAACGCCAAAGCAACCAAGGAATTTCTATTTCAAACCAAGTATATCAAAGAATCGCTAAAGAGGTTCGGCATCGAAGATTGCAAACCAGTTATCATCCTACGAAACCAAATAGGCCGAGCAACATGATGATTCAAAGTCTATAGATCATAGGCAATACAGGTCAATTATTGTTATCTTACTATATGTGAAAATATCTAGATCATATGTAATGTAGGTATTTGGATAGGTGGCACGACTTCAAGTAGCACCAAAGCGAATCACATGTATTAGCAAGAAAGAGGATCTTCGATATCTCAAAGGAACAAAGTATTTTGGATTATGGTATCCAAAAAAAAAGATTCATCACTTATCAGCTTCACACCGCATGCAGATTAAGGTGTTGTATTGATGTCCCGATGAAGCACCGGAACAACGCCTACTTAGGGTGAGTGTTTGCATCATGGCTATGAAAGAAACAACCATCTGACATCTCCTTGGTATTCCATAGTCGAGAGAGTATACAAGAGGCAACATGCCAGCCAATGTGTCTTTAGATGAAACAAACTCTGATAGATTACACAGTTGAGTATGATGAGTCCATTCCAATATAATAGATGATTGCACATCAATATCCTCTAAAAACTCTGCTATGGATGAACTCCGAGACAAAACACATTCCAATCAAGCATCACTTTGTCAGAAACAAGCTGCGAAAGAACATCAAAGCTGGAGTATGTGGGCAACAAAGTTAATCAGCGGCTTATATCTTCACAAAACCACCTTCACACTAGAGGCTATCTGAATATTTCACCAAACATTGAACTATTTCATCCAAAAATGAATGTGCTTTTGAACGCTTTATCTTATATGTCTTAGATGTACATGAGGAACAACCATAAAGAGGACAATTCAGTCAAAGGTACCATGGATGGAGAGACACCTTTGCCATTGATGACAAAAGGGGGAGAGATTTATCAAAAATGCAGAGCATAGAGGCATGATTCCAAAGGGAGAAATGGTCACAAAGATACAGAGGACAAAGGCATGGTTCTAGGGGATCATGATTGATATGATTTCAAGAGTTGTTGAAGCAGCTTCATCAATGTTGAGGGGAGATTGTTGATTGGTTGTTGGTTGTCATTGATATCAACCCTGAAGAAAGACCCGTAGAAGTACCAAAGGTTGTTTGTGGGGTAATGGACCCAATATTGTTGATGTAAACATGACTCACTATTGTTTTTGTAATGGTTGATAAGAAGTGAATATAGATGAACTCCAAAGTGATCCCATTAAGGTGAAATCCCTCACTGGGAAGATGCTTTTCAGGAGCAAGAGAACCCAGTATGCTTAATTGTGGAATAATGAGATTAGTGTTGGGGAGTGAATTTTCAGTGGAAATATCCTATAGATGGATAGTGCCTATCATGTCATTTCCAGTGGTAAGTGGAACGCCGCCATACCTCACCGCTAGAGAGTTATGGCCATGAAAAGTTAGAGCCCCTGAAGTTTGGGTAATGGATCAAAGTTTGTTTGATAGGTAACGGTACGAGCATGTGATGGTGTTTTAGATAATACTATTCTATATGGATAGTACATGTCATGCCATTTTTGTGTATGTCACATAACTCCCCGCCCTGTTTGAGAGTTATGGTCTTACGGTGTGGAGGCCCCTCATGTCATCTAGAAGCCCCAAAAGGTCAAAAATAGTCAAAGTGGTTTAAGAGATTTTAAAGGTAACACAAAGGATGAGTGTATTATAATTCAAATTGAATACAAATAAATTATTTCAATAATAAATTTAATGGAGAAATTAGAAGTGGACCCAACCCTGTAATAAGGGAAAGTGGGCCAAGTGACTAGAAGATGTTTTTATGAAGCTACTTTGGAGAGTATAAATAAGAGGCAAGGCTCCTCTATTTGAAACACACTTGATCATATTGAATATATATATGTGGTTCATAACAAAGGATATCCAAAACCGTAATCAAGTGAAGGTGTATTATGAAGGGCCAATGCAAGGAAGGATAAATTCTTTGATGGAAGCTTAAGGTATGTTATTTATAGGTCATCTCACCATGTTCACATAAAAATTTCTATAATTATTCATACCATGAAAATTGATATGAAAGGATAAAACATATCCAAGTATCTGGTGGTAACAAATTCATCTTGTGGGTCACTAGATGCAAAGTAGAGTTGACACCATGGGAAAATAGGGTTTGTATCTACCTCGAAATTAATAAAATCAGTGTTTCTGGGTAAAATAAATTATTCATAACACATCCCAATTTAGTGAGACCAAATGTGTTCGTTAGGGGACTGTATTATTATTTTTGTAACATTTTCAGATCCATTCATCAAAAATTTTGTGCGGAGCACTCTCTACAAGCTCACTCTAGAATGTTTCCATAATTCATCAAGGCATGCCATTTTTTCTATAAACCCTTTCTGAGATAGGTTCCAAGTAGTTAAACCTTGAGGAATTGCATAAACACACGGAAGAACATTGTGTATCGTTTCATATATTTATATTAATACAAAGTTCAAAGTTATGATTATCAAGTTAGGGTTAAGGACTAACTAAAAACTAGGCATGTGAGACTAAAGAAAAGTTTGATGAAACTGCTAGTTCTTGTTTTTAAAGTCAAGGAAGGTTTGCAGGAATGTGGACTACATACACGTCACCAGGTCTATTACAAAGATAGAAATCATATTTGGATGGATGAAATTGATGAGGGATTTGGTTGTGGTACACAAGGAGTACATGGTTGAGACAAGAAGCTGATGAGTTGGAAAGTACATACATGAGGTGTAAAGCTGATGATGTTGGTACATATTGATGAGTCATAGTTGATGAGTAGTTGACACATGATTGGTACATACTCTGTTACATGTAGGTGGGATGCACTTCTTTATGGTACAGTTAGATTGCCGTGTTGGTGTATGGTTGATGCACTTGCTTCATGGTACGTTGATTACAAAAGTTATATACGTGCTGATGCATGGTTAATGCATTGGTTCAGATGATATACAGTTTCTATTAAATGCATATCTCACAAGGATAGTGTGACAGTGGTTTCATCATTTATTTGGCATTTATATTTCAGGTTTGGTTGGATGGGGCAAGGACAGTGGTTGCATCCACCTTCAAGTTTGTAGCCTGAGAACATTGGGGTTGTAGCCTCCTTCTGAAGTTGTAGCCATAGAATTGGGGAGTTGAAAATTCCCTCAAGTGGTAGCCTGAGAAAATAAGGCGTTGGAGCCTCCTTCCATTTTCATATAGAAAACAAAGGAAGTTGGAGATTCCAATGAATGTAATTCTTCAAGACATATAAGAAAAATCATTCCATTGGTTTTCTGATTGGTTTCCACTTAAAACACAGGTATTGTCTCAGGTGTGTGATTGTTTATTTTATTTCTCATTATTGGATAATACTCCATTGATATAACATTTGAAGAAAAAGGATTATAATTACGCGATAACTAATTCACCCCTCTAAGTAATCCAACCCAAAAAACTAAAAGAAGAATTCAGAGGAGTTCCTTTCCATAATTAGTCCAATCGCTTCAAAAAAGGAGCTAAACTTATACCTAAAATGACCTTTCAAACCAATTTAACGAGTGTGACCGAGCCAAGATCACTGGGCTATATTTTCACTTTAAGGAGTCCTAAAGAGCTTAACTATGGACTCACAACCTTTTCTGAATTTAGTCCCCTTAACTCAAAAAATTATAAAAGTGACTGAGGAGAAATATCTCGGCGAGAAGAATCTCCCGAGTCATACATTTTTCCACTATAATCTACAAGCTAGAAAAAAGGGTTAAACTTATGCTAAATATATATTCCTTCAGACCAATTAACGAGTGTGAAAGGAACAAGGTCACCGATGATATTTTCATATTTAGGAGTCTTAAAGAGATTAACTATGGACTGAGGTTCCTTTTAGATAACTTAAGGTTCTAAAAGAGATAAACTGAAACGTGGAGAATGGTCATTTTTCAAAAATTTATCCTCAAGCCTTAAAAAGGGTTAAACTTACGCCTTATAATACTCTCCTAGTGAACTGAAGCTCCTAGGGCATACCATTTGTGAAATTAACCGTCCGGACTGAAAAAGGGACAAAATATTGCCAAACAAATGTGCCTTCCAATTTTAGTTGGATGAGCTAAGGAAAACAAGATCGCCAAATATTTTCAATTTTTTAGAGAGTTCCAGGTAAAGGCTTGAAGAAGACCTGTGGGGCTTTTCTTAAATAATTCAAACGGCATTCCAAAATAATAACACATTCATTAGATGTTAAGCTTTCTGGAAGTTCAAACGAGCCTCAAAGACAACAACTACATGCTCTTAGGGGAGTCCTCTAAGGATCCAAAAAGATGAAGAAGAATAAGCCGATACACAGGACTAAAGGACTCTATGGAAACAACTCATAGCATGAATGCCAAATCAAGCAAGTAATGATCTACCTTAGGCACTGTGAGGATAGTTTCACCACTCCACTACTTACACTTCAGCAACATAGGCTAAGTTATTTGTCTGACTTTGGTGGGGATCGATCCTTACATCGTAAGATGTACTCAACAATATGCAAGATGGCAGATGAAAACTCAACATATATGCAAGTGTCGAAAAAACTACTTTACCATGGGATGATGTGAGTGTAACCCGTCTCATGAAAATACCAAACCAAAAGAAAATGTTCATAAGATCAACCCAATGATCTCTCAAAAAGAAACTCAAATGCCCATCGAGCCAAGATTATGGAAAAAGAGGGAGAAACTGGGGAAAAAGGGGCTAAACAAATCTATAAATAGAGGTAGGCAACTCATTTTAACCATTGCAAATTGGTATCAACTAAAAACCAAAACCCTCTCTCTTTAAAAAACCATCTAATTCAATGAGCTACAATGGATGAAAGATCTTCAAACTTGAACCAAGTAAGTACCAATTACCTCTCTCATCCTTTTAATTCATCATTTATTATCTATTTAATTGTTTAGAGGGTGCGTGCCCTAGTAAAAAGGTCGGGTCTACATGTATTACCTGCTGTCCACACTAACACACATATGTACGCGGGAAAAGTAACACTTAGCCCACATATTATTATTGCTAATAAATTCCCAAAGACAACCCACGTATATCTCTCTAAGATTTCAAAAAATATGAAACAAGGGACTAAACTCACAAACTTTTAAGCAACAAGATGTATGTTCATTGACAGAAAAGGGAACATGAGGAGCTAGATGCCCTCAGGAGGATCCAGAGGCCATTTCCATGGTTAACCAAAGGTATGGTGTTCTTTTAGTGTCCATTCATGGTGGGCACAACCCAAAGCTACCTAACCATCCGATAGACTATCGGCATCCATGTAGAGGCCTTCATGCTATAGATCCAATCATTAACTTCCACGACGAGGATACATACTGTTGACCAACCTCTCTAGGAGGGGGAATTGGTCAACTTGAGGACATTTCATGAACCACATTACCAACATAGAAGATTACATTACATTGCATCAGGAGGTCGGCATCGAGAAAAATAGATCCGCAGTGCCAATCTCATAAGATTCTATCTCAACCTCCTGGATAGTACTTTACCTGTTGGATCGACAAGTTTATGACACATCAAGTTAATGAAAGGGAAGATCAAGTCTGCTAAGTTGTCTTATCCCAAGCCGGCTTGGTATATCCACTCCGGATGGGTTTTATGGCTCATACAACTAAGATCCCAAAACAACTAAAATATGTGGACTAACTTAAGATAAAACTCTAAAAATCAACACTTTAATTACAAATGCTTAACCAATAGTGTTTATGCACAATAGCTATATACACCACAACGCTTAACCAAAGCCTTGTGAAAATAATTGTTTCAACTAATGGATCAAAATAGTTGAAAAATAAAGCGAAATTTTCAGACTATAAATGACAACCACAACCAATGATCGAATAAGATCCAAAATGATAAAATGACAATGGTCAAAGAATCCTAATGTTTAAATGACGCACCATTATCCATCCACAACAAACAAATTAAATAAATATAAAAATAACTAACTGACATGATCAACATTACTAAGCTAGATTGGTCTCTCTGTATTTGTATAAGCCCCTCTTAACCCCAAGGTCAAGTGTAAACCTATGATAAAATAAAGCATAATACTTCCTTAAGAAACTCAAATAAGTCTTTTTATATTCTAGAATGAGTTTTATATTTATTCGTAAAAGACAAACAATTATATATCATGTGACTTTAGAATGTCTAAATAACCTGAAATGAAAGAAATTCCAACTCTCAACAAATGGCATTACCAACTATCTATATAGAAATGATCAACCAAAATATTAAAGGAACCAAAATATAATGAACCATATAAATGAAAAACATAACATGAAAAGTTATATGCAGAACAGTCTAAAGCTAGTTCACTACAAATAAAGTTTCATATTCATAAATTATACAAGAAACAATATTAACATTGCACACCCACAAAAGGACAAAAGGCAAAGATTAAATTGTATCCCATATAGCTTAAGTATAATAAGTTAATCATAGACTCTCTAAAGATTGAAAATTAATACATAAATGATAGCAATTAACCACATGTGTTGATAAAACAAACTAAAACTATTTTAAATCAATGCATAATAACCATTCAAAGAATATGAAGGATATTATAAAGTGAAAACAAAACCATTTTTACTCACAGGACAAAAGCCATTTAGAAACTTGGAATTCCATATTCTTTTCTTTTTGAAAATACTTGTCCATTCTCCCAAAGATTCCAACCCTCCATCCATTACCCATTTGAAAAGACAAAAGTTTACAAAAGATATAATATACAAAAAATAAAAGATAAAATCCTCCTTCAATTTCTTGGATCCTTTTGGCTCTGAACTTTCTCATATTTATACAATGAATGAACAGCCTGAGCGTCACTAATAATTTCCACCACCGAAAATTTGTCCGTAGTTATCACACAAATGTCTCTCAAATAATGCATTTGTTTGGGACAATTCCCACGCTGAAGCTTCAAATGGGTCCATTATGGAGATGAGTTTCAACCGTTTCTTCAGATTCATCACGGTTACCGGAACAAGTCCCGCGAAAATCGCTCCTCTGTGATGTTCTTGACCATTATTTCTAAATTCTATATGTTGTTGTTCTTGTAAATTCAGTTTTGAAGCAATCTAATATTATTTTTGGATCAATCATGTCGAACTTTTTTTGGATAATAAAATCAAGCCATGTTCATATCTGTATCAAATGTTTGATAATAGAAACATGTGAAATAAAAAGAAACCAAATTAATAACTTCCAAAAATTATGTGAATAAAACAAAAATCTAGAACAATAAAATTAAAATGAATTTAAACTAACTATAAGTTCTAAACAAACATTTTTTTATATTTTCCTTTTCAAATATGATCTTAAAATTCTATAAGTTTCAAGTAAATGGAGAGGGAGAAAATACACTTTTGCTCACAAAATCAAACAAATGATAGATAATAATTTTATTAAAATGAGATGCAAACTAAAAAATAATTTAATTAATTAAACCTACCAAATTATTTTGTGAAAGGATTTCTAATGAGAAAAGACAATATAATTCATAATTTAAAACTAAAAGTGACAAATGGATAAAAAATAATGTTTTTGTTTAAATAATTAATATTTCTATGCTCGCCTTCCTCATTCAAATTTGATCAAATATGAACAAATGTCATAGTAAAGATGTGTCACAATAATATTTCTTTCTATAAAATCATTGTTATTAATACATGCCTTCAACTTCAACCATTCTTCATACAGCGATAAATTCAATAAGGAAAAGGTAATAACAAACTCCCAAAATTAAGAAGCTCATTCATCAACACTAAAACTTTGTAGAAAGAAAAACGAATGGCATTTAAATTTCATGAAATTCAAAACAAAAGAAAAAGAATATAAACTCAAACCAACCTCAAAACAAAGAAAACCAATACCAATCCAATCAAGTCAAAGGGAAAAAATGAAGAATCCAAGTAAAATTGCGAGGGACCCTAGTTTTCGATAAAAAATAAAGAAGGGGGTTGTTAGGGCCCAAAAATGGAAACTCACCGCATGGTGCAGTTATCTCCTCTAATCTATTAAAATTTCATCATAGGAAAGAACAATAAGACTTGGATATAAATTTAAGCTGCTTTGAAACAGATCCACTTTAAAATTACATAATATTAAGATTATCTCAGATTTATAGAAAAATATCGTAAAACAAGAAAGAATGATTTCATTATAGGATTATAACCCCGTTGTGCTTTAATCAAAGAGTCATGATGTTTAGAAAAAGGACTTCAATACCATTGACAGAGCCACCGCTACCGTAGCTAGACATTCATAGCTCCTGACGATGCATGTTTACTAAACTCCACTCAAATGCTTTTAATCCCATCCAATAGTTGTATCCACATGATGTATACTTCCATAAAAGTTAATTTAAGAGAATATAATTGCTACCTCTCAACCCGACATTGTGTCATTTCCCAACAGTCTGCTTCACATTCCCAATGAACTTGTCTTTATGGTAATTCAAGGTGTGTATTTTACCCACCGCCAGGAGCTCATTTTCAGTACCTCAGTGGGTTTACACATATTTCCCACACTTAAGTGATTTCAACCCTCTTATGCCACTTTAAAATAATAATACAATTATAGATATATTGATGACAAAGAGAGCAGTGTGATACTAGAGGTTAATTGCAACACAGGTGAACAATTGATTCATTTTTTATTTGCTTTCAAAATCGGAAGTTTTATCATGGTTTAGAAAATTTTAGATTTCCTTTAAGAAAATCATCTAGAGAATGGGGAAGCACTAAGTGAGATCTTTACAACAAGGACGGTGTAAAGTCTAAGGATAATCGGTAATTTCTCAAAGACTTTAATATATTTTCAAGGGTAATAACATCAATAAAAGACCGCTTAGGATTTCATAGTACTCAACCGACTTATAAATCAATTATCCGAATGGAAATTAACATCATAAACTGTTTGAACTGCTTCTCAAATTGCTTTAAAAAAACATAAGTCTTGGAATGAATGTTTCCTTAGACAATCGCTCTTTGATCAAATATATATTTATTCAAAAAGATAGACAAGAAGAAATCTCATTCAAAGAAAACAAAAACACACAACAAACTAAAAGAAAATTTTTATTAATGAGATTCAAAATCGTATACATTAAAAATCAAACAATTAAAAGAAAACCCCAATATATATATATATATATATAATTTGACAAAAACCTGTGCCAACCTCTCATAGAGAATGAGGATCAAAAGAAAGAAATACGATTCTGGTAGTTTTGTGTACAGGTAGGTTCTTTCTTAAGATAGTGATGCATGATACATCATTTTGACTAAGCTTATTATTAAAAGTAACAAAAAAATCCCAACCGTGATGAGTGCAATTACGTGTAGTGGTAAGTTATGTTTGTTAGGGTAAAATTAATGTGAATTAAAGATCAAATCCCTTAATATCTTTATTAATGCTTCATTATATCTTTAGGAAATCATTGCATGATGCCAAGTTTCAAAAAAGAAACATTTAGTCAAGACAACCATGAAAAGGAAAAATAAAGGAATTGAAAGAAAACTTCCCAGACAACATTCAGATGATGATTCTCTTTTCATAGCCAATGCGTTTCATAACCGTGACATTTATTCAAAGTGCTGAAAAAAAATGAAAAGACAAAGAAACCCAAAAATGAATCTATTCCTACACCTACTCTAACTTCTACATCGATCAAAATGCTAAGTGCAGTAATCGTATTTCTAGTGCATCCACAAGAGCATATTCAATTCTGCAAGGCATAGAAAGTTGAAAATCAAAATAAAAAATGGGTGTTTTGCGATACGAAAAGAAATAATATGTTATTATTACCTCCCTATATATTCGCTAAAACAAAGCAAGAATGACTTTACCATTCTTTTGAAACTTCTGATGTATGAATCCTCCAACCATTCTCAGAATTTGTCGTGATATGGGTCATAATGGTAATGTAAAGAATGTAGTAAGTTTGGAAAACCTATCATCATTATGGGAGTCGACAACTATCAACCAAGGCTCTAAGTGCCCCATCCTCCTAAAATTTCTCCAAGTAAGTTCATCAATTTCTTCATGGAGGATCTAAAAAAAATAATTTCATGCTTACTTCCTAGATATTTTAGGTAGAAGCAAAGTAAGAACAACTTTATCTTTATTAGGAATATTTTTTAGATACAAATCTTCAAGCCATTCTAAGATCCCGTCATAAAAAATTAGGATGCAAACTATGACTTTGATGAAATGGATATATCAATGGGGAACACATCATAAGAGGATTCATGACATCAATTAGATTATTGGTTTGAATGCTTCCTTTGATGAGATTGATCGTTTCAAAATGTGAAGCATAAATATTAAAATTGAAACTAATCAAAGAACGAATATGCAATGTAGAATATTTGATCTCCATAAGAATGAGTGCACTGTCTCTTTCAAAAATAAATCATGTAAAATCATCTTGCAACATGTCCTTTTTCCATGTGAGTGATGAAAGTGAAAGAGCGTCAAATCTGACTTCATAAATGTTACGTTCAGAATTAATCTCACCAATTTTTGGCATATTGAAAAGATTTGATTGTGATGGCAAAGAGTAAGATACTGTGGGTAAAGTATCAAGTCCACCAGAATCTAAGAAGAGATCAAGATATAAAGGGTAAAAGGAATCATAAATAAGCACATGAAAAGAATTTCTTGAGCTATGATATTTAACAATGGTATTCTCAAGACATTCCTCTTCACTTTCCTTAAAAAATTCACTCTATTTTGGTGATAAATCCTTCAACATAATATGATCGTCTAAATTTGCCTCATGTATGATAGATAATTCAAAACTTTCATGACAAACATCTAATCTTTCCTGTTGATAAGGTACGATTTGAGGATGAAGGTTTAAGGTTTCTTCTTTCAATTGCAGATCTACATCTCTAACCAGTTTCATTGGAATGTTAGAATGCTTAAGATTGTTTTCATCACCTAAGTGTTCTTCAATAACTTAATTTAAATACTGATTAGAGCAAGAGTTAGAAGAATATGGACATTCACCTTTACCCAACATCAAATATTCTTCCATGATGGCCGAGGACTGAAAATACAATGATTCAGAGGAAAAACCAATTTGATTGTTTGTAAGAAACTTTTCAATAGATTCTACCTCCCTTGCTTGTTCAAAATTTTCGGATGGATTCCTCTCATCTTGCGAACAAAATTCTTCTCGCAATTGGGTGATAGGATTTGTAACTGGTTCATCATTCATGATTGAATATGACTGGATGAAAGGGATGGAAGCATCATAGAGGAGATTTAGTACAAATGACATGTCATCAAGATTAAATTTATAGAGAACATGATGGATTCTTGTTGAAAAGCCTTCTAGAGATGAATTGTCATTGATTAGAAAATTTTGAAATTCTTCACACAATTGATTGTAATCATATATTTCAAAAGCATCTAAAAATTCCTCTACAAATTGAAACCAATAAAAAAGTGATATGTTGGAAAAGAATCAAACCAATGTTTAATCCGACCCCTAAAAGTAAAAGTGAACAATCTGCATAAAACCTTTAAATCAGAAATATCATGCTTGATGCAACTACCCCAAAACCTGTTAATGCGGTCTTTAGCAGATACATCCCCCCCCACCATCAAAGGTGAGTTTGGACAAGCGAGATACTGTCTCGTTGGGAATATCAGGTAATGAGAAGTGGATAGTATGTTCCAACACAGTGATTCAGGGAGCCAGGGGGAATTAAATATATTTGAAATAAAGACTCCTACAAGGCTAGCTTGTCAGTCTATCCATCCTTCTAGCGCCATTTGTTGACG
Organism: Picea sitchensis; assembly: GCA_010110895.2. Lineage (NCBI taxonomy): Eukaryota > Viridiplantae > Streptophyta > Pinopsida > Pinales > Pinaceae > Picea > Picea sitchensis. Next base: position 16,352 of record SNQJ01S0162276.1, read on the forward strand.
TGCCAAATTGACACACCGCCAATGGGTGAAATCCGAACTGACGATAGTCTAAATAACCCAAGTCGTTTGGAATGAAATGACCCGACGGGTTTAATGGCTCCGTTGGCCAACTAAAGTCCTAAGAATAATAAAAGAAAATAAACTAATCTATAAAGCTATGATACTAATAATACAATTTTAATAATTTACAAGTGTCAAAATAGAAACATGAATATGTGCATATGATTATAAACAGTATATGTACAATTTACAATATTTACTAGATATCTTGCGAAATGAATGTTTTTGAAAGTGTTTATAAAAGAGATAAAGAAAACACATACATTTTTCTGTTTTCTGTTGAATATTTAAAAGTCTAAAACTAATGAATGATAAACAAATATAATTGAAATAAGAATAGACAAACATTCAAAGATAATTTAGGCTGTTCTTATTTCATTAATAAATAACTTAATTAAATAACAAGTAAACTAACCTGTAACTAATCGACTAAACTGAATTTATCTCCCTGTGCAATTCAAGCTCCTAACTGTCCTGCGTATGAGGGAAACCTCAAAGATGCATTGGAGCGAGAATATAACAACAAAATGATAAATATACAGATCTGGTGATCTTATAATAATGAACACTTATAAACAAAGGAAACTCAATACAAATTATTCATGTAATCCATCATTCAATATATAGCATAAATCAACAATAATTAAATGGAAGATTGATCACAGATGTAATAAGGAACAAAAAATTACATACATAATTAAAGTACTTAATAATATGAAATACCATATGATAACCAGACTAAATCTGCATCAAACGTAATAACATTTCATAACATGGAGGCAAAAAACATAATGGAGTAAGCGTCACACAGGTCTAAAGCCAAATGATGAACAACTTCTCCATATCAGTTTTCAAAATCATACGTCCATAATGTATCCCAACCAAAGATGTCCTCACTACTAAGAGTGAGCAATATTTAAACTAGCTTAGGATTCACATACTCTTATCTTGCAAGATAGAGTGCAATCCCCCAAAAATAGATAGTATTGCAAAAATAGTGAAACTAGAAACCACTCTTGTATGAGTTGGTTTGTAAAAATAATAACAAAATTTTTTCAACATAAAAGAAAGAAACTACTGATTAATAGAACGTATGATCCAAGATTTTTTCTCCATGTAATCAACATCACAATCATCAATTTCCTTTAGGGCAGCATGTAGACTCGCGAGAGACCATGAACATGTTCCATGGAACATCCTCCATTTTGGTATTTTTAAACCACTTTTCACCTTCCTACGGGAGTCCTATTTCTTGGGAGAAAGAGTCTTTTGTGACCTCCAATTGCACATCCACGACCTTGGCCCTAAACCCATCAAATTTCTGTGCAAAGGCCTATGCGACCGTAAGGTTGTAACCATCGAATTTACTAAGGAAGATATCCCAACCATGAGCCTTCAAATCATTGATGGCATGATCATGGGAAAGAAGAGTTTGACAACCATTTGGTTCGATTCTAACCATAGGGGCCATGGCCACCGTGAAAGGGACACAAAAGATATCACAGGGGGGAGACTTGGGCTTCTAATAAACAAGTAGTAGAGAGAGGTCTGTGCAAACTAAAATGGCCCAAAAACTATGAAGTTTGGAGACTATCATATCTTGATAAAATGAGTCTGGGAAATGAAAAAACTAGAGGGCGCGCAGAACTATGAACCACTACCCATAATGAATATCAAACCCTCTACCAGTATCAAACACAAATTCGAATAATGAATGGTTTCATTGATGCACATGACAATAGGGTGAGGTAAAGTCATGGGTACATCAGACCTATAACAAGCGACATGAATGTTGATATGACTGTTGAGAGCATGAAACCCATATCGAATGTTAATCCAATGTTTGCACATTCATACATTTCACAAATTAAAACCAACGATCAACCATAGAACCAATTAAGTCATGATATCCATAATACATAAAAATTGTGATAGTGAATTAATCAATGAGTTTATTAAACTTGAAGCTTAGCAACATATGGATGCCTTCAAAGTGAAATTTCTTAGGTAGAAACTATAACTACATAATCATTGCCCAAACCAAGTTTTATATTTAAATTCATGCTTACAGTCATGAATTTTAAGACAAAACAAACGAAAATTTCAACAAAAAACTCATAAGATAAGTTTATCCCAATTATTGCCTCGAAGCATAAAAACATAAGAATTTATAAATGTAAGGAGGTGGAAGCTACATAAAGATATAATCTCTTTTTGGTGATTTTAATTGTGATAAAAATTGACAGAATTGTTGGCTGCCAACACCACTTTGAGTTTTTGTGGTGTCGGGATCTCTAGTTGTACTTTTTTGTGATTAAAAAATCATCTATAATATTGGTCTAGGGTAGTGAATATTTTAGTGTGACTAGCTAGAGTGGATTCATATTTGACATTAAGGTTTGTATGCACAGTAACCTCAACAAGATGCAAGGTATGGAGGTATTTCTAGTAAACTTCAATTTCTTTTCACATGCTTGATTCTTGTTGCAACTTGGACCTGGTGTCTGCATGATTGGACAATTCCTGTTAAAACTGAAGGTGTATTTAGGCATGCTCTCGAGTGAGAGATTGGTTCCTCTCCCCAAGTTCGTAGAGCATGGTAGTGACAAAACATTGTAGCTCGAAAGTAGGGACCTGTGAAAGGTCAATATCTATCTTAGTCGTATCAAAGGGGACCATGGAGAGAAATATGACACTTATATTTCTTCTTTGGATCATTCCTAGAGTTGCAATAGAGTGGTGGTAGTGTGGCGGAAATCCCGGTGGTGTGTCTAAAGCTAGTTGTTGAGACTTCTAAAAAAATATTTTTCTAGATAACTGAGCATGAATCTCCTTCATCAATTTGGATACTTGTCGGCTATCCTATGGCATTGGAGAGCCACCATATAACTACTTCATGATATTCATTTGTCAGTGTTTTCCTGAACCTTGACTAGGCCGAACCTTCAATCGATTAGAAGGTGTTGGAACCTCTTCATTAATGAGAGTCGCAAGTGGTGAGGGTGGAAGGTCCTGCTCCGTTTTGGGGTCAAGGTCGATAGGGGGTGGGACCTGAGTTTTGGAAAACCGTTTTTGTTTCCTGAATCCCTTATTCTCTTCTTTAGACCCGCCATCGCTCTGCATGCACTCCTCTAAATGAGGTGACCCATGGTCCTTGGAACCCAAATTTTGTATCTTCGATGAAACAACCTTGTCTTAGTGTTGAGCATTAGACACATCACACCTTTGTTCCTATGACATCTTGGTTCTCACCTCGAACTAGTCTTGGACCTTGTATATTGGAGGTTGTTAGTCATTCAAACACACTACGACACTGTCTAGGATATCCTTTTTCATAATGTAGAAGAGGATCTTAGATTCTGTCTTATCATTGGTTGTGCGGGGAGAAATCAAAACATTATAGAAATCACATTTAAAATCAAGATAATCAGCATACATGCCAATAAGTCACTCTGAAAATGCGGAACCTCTCATTGGAGGCAATGATTAATACTATGAACCACTTTTGGAAGGATTTCATGACATCTGTTTGGACTTCAGGGTTTTTGGAGTGTTGGAGAGTCAGGAACCAGGAGGCGACAAACTAGGGGGCACCCTTTGTATTTGTTTCATGTCCAGGCAGTGGTTTCCACAATATCATATCGAATAGAAGGATGCCCCACTTATAATGAAACTCTTTGCCCCAATATTTATCATCTAGGAAGTCGGTGATAAAATCATCTAGCAAGTACTAGTCCCAGGACATCTGAGTTCCTCCAACACATTTCTCTATGGTGAGGACCACCTCGAGAGCAAATTCATCATTTCCACATTTGTAGATGACATTTCAATCCAGTAACTATATTACAAATTGTACTGTCAGATCATTAATTTTGGGTATTACAACCCTGGGCTTCCCCCCTGTGTGTGTCAAATTAAGAGTAGAATTCATCCTAATATGTGTCTTCTGCTTTGAGGGTATCCATTAGATATTCACCAGAAGTGGTAAGGACTGAAACCCTATGCATTGTGTTATGATCAATAAGGTAAGGCTGGTCTAACCATAGGTAACCCCCATGCACTCTAGTGAAAAGGAAGTGGACACATACCTGAACTGCTAGGGAGTGACTGGAATGTTGGCATTTAAGAAAAAGGAAGTGGACACATGCTTGAACTGCTAGGGAATGACCGAAATGTTGGCATTTGAGCAATGTGAGAATGTTCGATTCCATAGAGGCTTCACCCATTCCTGAGTAACCACTTTTTTTGGTAACATTTTCTCTTTGGACGAAAAATGTATATTTATGAAGCTATAGTTCATAGAACTAATTGGGGTCCCTTGCGTTATAATCGACACATTTTAGCCATGGGACTTTCCACTAGTACATATGACCAAATTTGCAATGGTTTTTCGTTGATATTGCCACACTTATCCGTCACAATTTCCACGAAAGCTGAGATTTTTTTTCGTCAGAATAATTTTGTCGCTATATCCAAGATCCAGGTGTGCATGGAAACATTAACGAAATAAGTGATCCACGTGTCACCACCTTCAATATCGGTTAACCCTATGAATCGTCGCAATTACGACGAAATTATGTTGCAATAACAATAAATAAGTGTGGCAATTACGACGAAAATTCGTCGCACTTGTGATGAAAATTTATGCCAAGCCAATAACTTACGACACAGATACTGAATGTGTGATGCAAAAATGTTGCCACTTGTGATGAAAATCTGTGGCAATATCGACGAAAATATATCTCAAGACCAAAATTACGACGCAAATGTTGTATGTGTGTCCAAAATTCGTGGCAAATTGTGACGAACTTTTGTCGCTATTGCGACAGGTGTGGTAAAATAGAAAATTTGTTTCTGACGAACTATCGTCGATATTGAGACGATGGATTTAAGTTTTCTAAAAAAAAATGACATGAGATATGGTATTACCATATTACATTGTAATATGGTATACCATATTGTATGCCATATTACAATGTAATATGGGATTACCATTTTACATTGTAATATGGTAATGCCATATTACATCGTAATATGGCATTACTATTACATTGTAATATTGTAATAT
>SNQJ01S0162276.1:21489-36101 GCA_010110895.2 Picea sitchensis
AATTTTGCTTACTTTGTTTTTACCTAAATATCTAGGAAGTAAGCATGACATATTTCTTTTAGATCCTCCATGTGAAGGAATTGATGAACACTTGGAGAATTGTCAGGAGGATGGGGCACTTCGGCCTCAGCTGATGGTTATGTTGGGTCCTCATAATCTTGACAAGTTTTTCAAACTTACTTACACTCTTCCATGCCATTATGACCCATGTCGTGACAAGATTGCATAATGGTTGGAGGATTCATACATCAAGAAGTTTCAAAAGAATGGTAAGGTTGTGCTTGCTTTGTTTTTTAAATGAACATATAGGAGGTAAGAATAACATATTTCTTTTGTATCTGCAAATACTACATTCTTTTGTTATGATTTTTGACTTTCTATGCCTTGCAGGATTAAAGATGCTCTTGTGGCTACACTGGAAATACGATTTTACTTAGCGTTTTGATCTATTTAGTAGTTAGAGTAGGTTTAGGAGTAGATTTCATTTAGTTTTATTTCTCACTATTTCTCTTTGTAATAATGCAGTTATGAACACAAGTGGGTGCACCAAGAGAACCATAACATGATTGTTGTCAGGGAATTCCACTTTGACCCTTTTCTCTCAGCTTTTTGTTGAACATTTATTTTCAAAAACGCAGTATCATCATGAAAATTTTAAATGAAAAGCAAATAGATAAGTAAATTTGAATTGTCAAATCAACCCTAACCCAAGGTTCCATGAGTAGGACTACACTCATATTAATAAGGATTTTTCTTTCTTTTTTCTTTTAGTCTCTCTCAATATATATTTCGCTTGATGATTTCAGATCCACCCTCTTGAAAATATTTTTAATTTTCTTTTTTTTCTTTTTTTTGGTTCTTTTCATTTTGCTTGATTTTGATTTTTTTCTGAATAATTATGTCTGAATCACCATTTCATTTGTTGAAGGGAATCATAACTCTTATTCTTTAGCAGTAGTTGATAAATTTTCAAGCAACTGAGCAGTAAGTGCCAAAACTCAGATCAACAGAGGGAAGTTTTTGTTCAAACAGTGTTCCTGGTTTCTCATTAAAATCACAGGAAAACACGATTATCCTTAACAAACTTCTAACGTCGCCCCTATTTTAATGAGAACAACTCAGTGTGCTTCCCCATCCTAGAGACGGTTTCTTAACAGAAATGTAACTGTCCAAATCATGATGGAAGTCATCAAAACAGAAAAATAATTTGTAAATGATCAAACTTTTCATTCCAAACTATGAGATTTTCAGTATCACCCCGCTCTCTTGAATATCATGAAGTTTCTGCAAATTTATAAACAAATTCTAGAGAGTTGGAAGCATTGTAATGTGTGGGAAGTGTTTGAAAACCCATCGGGACACTGAACAGGTCTGTTGGCAGCGGGTAAATGCACTCATGATACCAAGGCAACTTCGTCGGGGTACTGAATAGGCCCACTGGCAGCGAAGCAATGCCGGGTTTAAGAAGATTCTCAGGTATGTATTTTGATATGATCAAGAATGAATATGTTTTTATCATGAATGGACGACTCTTGGAAAGGATAGAGGTACTAGAGTGGGTTAAATGACATCCCTGTCGAGGCTATGGATGCCTGCTGGTAGCAGTGGCCCTGTCAACGATATCGAAGTTACCTGTATAAACATTGCTATACCTGTAATCTAAATTAGACACCAAATTACATTTTTGAATAGAAATACATCTGATGTTGAACTGCTTTATTTTCTGAGTTATGATTTGAGTGCTTGATCTGTTGTTTATTGTTTCTAAAAATTTATTTCATTTGACCCCCTGACATAAATTTTTTGGTGATACAGAGATAACTGCTTCAACCAGTATGTCATCATTGTTGGCAGCCAACAATTCCGTCAATTTTTATCACAATTAAAATCACCACAAAGAGATTATATCTTTCGGTAGCTGCCACCTCCTTACATTTATAAATGCTTATGTTTTTACACTTCGAGGTGATAATTAGGATAAACTTATCTTCTGAGTTTTTTGTTGAAATTTTCGTTTGTTTTGTCTTAAAATTCATGACTGTAAGCATGAATTTAAATATAAAACTTGGTTTGGGTAATGATTTTGTAGTTATAGTTTCTACCTAATAAATTTCACTTTGAAGGCATCCATATGTTGCTAAGCTTCAAGTTTTATAAACTCATTGATTAATTCACTATCACAATTTTTATGTATTATGGCTATCATGACTTAATTGGTTCTATGGTTGATCATTGGTTTTAATTTGTGAAATGTATGAATGCGCAAACATTGGATTAACATTTGATATGGGTTTCATTCTCTCAACAGTCATATCAACATTCATGTCACTTGGTACAGGTCTGATGTACCCATGACTTTACCTCACCTTGTTGTCTTGTGCATTAATGAAACCATTCATTATTTGATTTGGCATTTGATATTGGTGGAGGGTTTGATATTCATTATGGGTAGTGGTTCATAGTTCTTCACACCCTTTGGTTTTTTGTTTTCCCAGACTCATTTTATCAAGCTATGATAGTCTCCAAACTTCGTAGTTTTCGGGCCATTTTAGTTTGCACAAACGTCTCTCTGCAACTCGTTTATTGGAAGCCCAAGTCTCCCCCCTGTTATATCTTTTGTGTCCTTTTCATGGTGGTCATGGCCCCTATGGTTTGAATCGAACTGAATGGTTTTCAATCTCTTCTTTCCCATGATGATGCCATCGATGATTTGAAGGCTCATGGTTGGGATATCTTCCTCAGTAAATTTGATGGTTACAACCTTGTGATCGCACAGGCCTTTGCACAAATATTTGATGGGTTTAGGGCCAAGGTCGGGGATGTGAAACTGGAGGTCACAGAAGACTCTGTCTCCCAAGCTACAGGACTCCCACAGGCAGGTGAAAAGTGGTTTAAAAATGCCAAAATGGAGGATGTTCCATGGAACCTATTCATGGTCTCTCGCGAGTCTACCTGCTGACCTAAAGGAAATTGATGATTATGATGTTGATTACATGGAGAAAACATCTTGTATCATACATTCTATTAATCATTAGTTCTTTCTTTTATGTTGAAAAAACTTTGTTATTATTTTTACAAACCAACTCATACAGGAGTGGTTTCTAGTTTCACTATTTTTGTAATACTATCTATTTTTTGGGGATTGCACTCTATCTTGCAAGATAAGAGTATGTGAATCCTAAGATAGTTTAAATATTGGTCACTCTTAGTAGTAAGGACATCTTTGGCTAGGATACATTATGGACATATGATTTTGAAAATTGATATGGAGAAGTTGTTCATCATTTGGCTTTAGACCTGTGTGACACTTACCCCATTATGTTTTTTGCCTCCATCTTATGAAATGTTATTACGTTTGATGCAAATTTAGTCTGGTTATCGTATGGTATTTCATATTATTAAGTACTTTAATTATGTTTGTAATTTGTTGTTCCTTATTACATCTGTGATCAATCTACCATTTAATTATTGTTGATTTATGCTAGATATTGAATGATGGATTACATGAATGCTTTATATTGAGTTTCCTCTGTTTATAAGTGTTCATTATTATAAGATCACCAGATCTGTATATTTATCATTTTGTTGTTATATTCTCACTCCAATGCATCTTTGAGTTTGTTATGGGAGTATTAGCTCTGTTCTGTTATAGGTTTCCCTCATACGCAGGACAGTTAGGAGCTTGAATTGCACAGGGAGATAAATTCAGTTTAGTCGATTAGTTACAGGTTAGTTCACCTGTTATTTAGTTAAGTTATTTATTAATCAAATAAGAACAACTTGAATTAGCTTTGACTATTTGTCTATTCTTATTTCAAGTATACTTGTTTAGTATTCATTAGTTTCAGACTTTTAAATATTCAACAGAAAACAGAAAAATGTATGTGCTTTCTTTATCTCTTTTATAAACACTTTCAAAAACATCCATTTCGCAAGATATCTAGTAAATCTTGTAAATTGTACATATATTGTTTATAATCATATGCACATATTCATGTTTCTATCTAGACACTTGTAAATTATTAAAATTATATTATTAGTATCATATCTTGATAGATTAGTTTATTTTCTTTTATTATTTTGAGAACTTTAGTTGGCCAACGGAGCCATTAAACCCATCGGGTCATTTCATTCCAAGTGGCTTGGGTTATTTAGAAAACCCTGGTCCGGATTTGACCTTCCAGTTGATGGTGTGTCAATTTCGCCTGTCAACAAGTGGTTATCGAGCACATTCATCTCTTGGAATATCAGAATACAACACTCTGCGTGCATATTCGACAATTAATGTTGGAGGATCTATCTAGGGTGGTTGAACATAGCTTCACCTTGTGGAACCATTTGTAAATTCCCCTATAATTGACTTCTATTAATGACAGAGTTCACACGACTGAGGCCGAGGTTGCATAACAAAAGAGTGTATTGAATTATCTACGTCTTGGTGAGCATGAGGCTGCAATGGAAGCTATTGCATCCAAAACTAAGGAGATTGTTTCCATCCAGGATTAGCAACAAATCATCTCAGAGCTAATCACTTGTGCGGTCAATAAGGAATTGATATTTTATACCCAATTGACATACACGTAGGTTATTGTTGCCACCTTGGTCAAGAATATGGAAACAATGGACTTGACAAACCCTTAGGTCACAACATCCGATGCAAATGCGGTTGTTCAAATCACCCAAGAACTTAATGGAAACCTTAATGAATCTGATAGTCAATTCAAGGAGTGTATTCAGGAACTCATGAATATGGTTTCATGTTGCATCAGTCACTCCATGAGGCACTTGGCTCGAGGACGAGACAAATAATAGTGGTGGGGGATTGTTGGAACCCAAATTTTTGGGTAAAGATCGTGCATGTGCATGAATGAAGTTATGCACACCTATTCCAATTTTGCGCACACTCAAGCAACTACATGGTGGGTGACAAGAGGCATGTGCATCGGTTCAAGTTTTTCTAATGCACGCCCGTTCAATTTTTTCCAATGCACATCAATCCAAGCTTTATGATGCACACCAAAAATTAAGAAGAAATTGCATGCACGCTGGAATTAAGAAAAGAATATTCAAGAAATATTCTATAAATGATTACTTCAGAAAGATCAAGAGATCGTGGAGCTATAAAGAGATGAGCTTGCAAAGTAGATAAGATTTCCATGATTCCAAAGAGGTTATGTGTAATTCATGTAGGTGACAAAAGCGTGTGGGACTTGCAGTCAGAGGAGTAAGTGGGGAAAAATTGAAAGTAGCAGAGAACAAGAGCTAAGAATTAAGTAAAAGGGAGCAATGACGACAAAAAGAACGTTGTTTTTGTTGTTGTTAGTCATTTTATCTATCCTACTGGTTAGTTGGTGTGGGTTGTTTTCAATGTCCTTGAGCTTTTCTATAATCCTATGTTTTGTAATGTATGTGGTTGTGAGTCTAGGTCTTTAATATTTGCAGAGTCTGAAAGAAAGTGCATGGCGCTATGTAATGCCATAATGGGAGAATGTATAAGAGACTATGGATTTGTTGTTGTCAATTGATGAGTGCTTAATGTATGTGTGAGTCGTTGACTGAAGATAATAAAGTTGTAATAATTCTTGTCTTATGATGTGTTGATCAAAATGAATGTGTGTGTGTTGTTGTGACATAGTGTTAGTCGTTAAGTAGTTTGTAATTAATTGTATGAATGCCAACCCGAACGGATTCCTTTGTAATTAGTCCTTCATCACCAACACAAGACCAGATGGTCTTTGTGATTTTCATGGAGTCTCAGGTGAGACCTTCTTTAGTATTTGGTTGAGGATTGATATGCCAACGTCTTGGGTTTTTTTTGGGCTAAATCTTGACAAACCCTGGGTCTTCAACCCCCCAGTGTTAAGAAGGATGCACACAAGCATAGTAAAGATCCAACACTCTTCTTCATGGTTGCAAGGATCTTGTCCATCCTCCATATTCCTTATTCAATAATTTATTTTAAATTTTGGTATTTAAGTGTGTCTAATATAGAATTGGATCTACAAAAGTGTTTATACAAGTATATTTATTAGATACATTCACTTCCAAAATCTGTAGAATATTTCTTATACATTCTAGAACTATCCACATTATCAATTTATTTTTCAAATCAAGGCTATAGGCCTTTTTCTCCCCGATAAATACTTAGGGGTATTTTCCCATGGATTAGCTTTCTAATGACTATACTAATGCTCCATATTGAATTCATAACTGAAATTTAAAGCTCTCTAAAGTTACCATTTTTGCCCAATTTCTCTAGTTTTCTTGTGAGTACAATAAAGCTCAGATACTAACTTCTTCCAAATGTAGAATGAAATGTGGAAAGAATCTTGAATAAATTTTATAGGATGAATGCCAATTTTAGCATAATTCCTCCAATAAAATTTCATATTGGTCCATACAACCCTGGTGTTGAAACCATAAACTTTGATACCATTATGTAACATACCTAGTTCACCATAATGCATGCTAAGGTAGAATTTAAAATAAGTTTAAATCAAAAATTAAATTTATGAAATTGTAGCTATGAGTGCAAGCTATTTAAATTCAATTCATCTCCCATAAAATAATTAAAACACATTTCAATGGAAGTAAACCATACAATTAACCAATAAATCATACATTGGTAAAACAAGTAATATTTTAATCCTCATAAACAACTAAAGGAATACTTATCTTTCTAATAATTATCAACCAATTGGAATGAGGAACATTCCACCCAACCATAGTCTCTCTATAATATAGGCCACCCCCAAGTTGAGGCTATAAATTCACAAGGGCTATTAGGGTCCTACATTAACCTCCCTACTTTAGGTTATCTAGGATTTAGTCAATTAATTTATGTTGCCATCTTCTTTGAAGAAGGACATTTAGATAGTAGTGGATAGTTGTTTAATGTAAAAGAGTCATCTTTATGAAATAAATCCCACTAGGTAGTTGGTACTCATTAATGATGGGACCACAAGTAATTAGGGTTTTTCCACTGAGAATATATTTAATGAGATAGTGGTGCAGACCTATCGGCCCTCGGGACCGAGATCCGCTCACAGGATCGTTCTATATGCCCTTCGAGCCAGATCGGCTCTTTCGAATCCTCCTGGAATTTGAAATTTATCAACCCACTAGTTCTTTCTCGCAGCTCGCAATCTCACGAGTTCGCGAGTCATGACTCCCAAGGCTTCCTCCTCAAATTTGTGATACCCGAGATTGCGAAATGGTTATGGATCCTCTTTTCGTCAGCGCCTTCCTCGATCGACCGTCGGCTAGGCTAAGCGCTAGCACTTCTCGCCTTTCGTGCCTTCACGAGTTCAAAGGTCCAACCTTGGCACCTTTCTTTCCCGAACCCCTGAGAGGCGAGGTTGACTTTTCTCCTCTCGTTCTTGCTACTCACAACTTTGCGAGTCGAAGGCTAGAACCTTCGTTCACTTTTCTCCCGAGTCCTCGAGACGCGAGAGGCCAACGGGGCATTCACTCCTCCAAATGTGTGACATGTGTCTGGCTATTTATTTCCCAGGTCCACTCTGTGGTTCTGCCATGTGTCCCTCGTGCCTGACTTTTGGCACTTCATGACTTCGCCTTTCGTGACTTCGGGACTTGAAGTACTCGACTCTTGGGCTTTCAACCTGCGAACCTCTGAGTTCGCAGGATCCTCTGATCTCTAACACCTGTCCTCCTCTGATGGATGACTTAGATTCCTTCGCGGTTTCGCTATTCGCGACTTTCGGAACAAGAGTCTCGACCTCTTACCCTCCGATACGCTGAAATGTGAAATTTTGACACGTCTTCAATGCGGGTCCCACACGGAACTTCCCACCTTTTTCAGAGTTTCAGACCTCATGACTTCTCGAGTCCTGATGTTGAACTTCCGACTCTCCAACTCATGAAACCCCGAAATGGTCAACAAAGTCTGACTTCCGTGTTGGCGAGCACGCCACCTGTCCACTCTCAGATGGACAGTCCTGATTCCTTTCGCAGCTTCGCCACTTGCGAAGTTGAATGTCTTCCCTTTCTAACCTCCAATGTCTGAGTCCCCGATACGGGTGATCTCGCGACATGCATCCTTCCAACTGATGGCTCAGATTCCTTTGCTATCTCAGAACTTCGCGTTTCGTGGTTTCACGAGTCTCGCTACAAAGGTTTCGACCCTTCACCTCCCGAAACCTCAAGATGCGAAATATGTGAGTGATCTGACGGCCCTGTTGGCCCAGATCCTATGGATCTGTTCTACTGAGATTTACGTTTAGAAAACACGCACCATACCCTTCTTTCTCCTCTGTGAGATCTGATGACTTCCGTGACTTCACGACTCCTCCACGAAGGATTCTGACCGTCAAATTCCTCCTTGACGATTTCAGCGAAATGAACATGGTATCTTCATGAGAACTTGTCTGCCAGCAAACCAAAGTTGTTGCGTCTCCTTCCAACATTTAAGACACAAATTTCTTTGAGCTTTCTCCACGACTCAAGTCTTCAAGAAGACTTTTGCACGCACTCCTTGCGGCAATTCTTGAATACTTTCAAGTATTTGAAATTTCAGACTCTGTGCACTCACTTTGCAACAACAGTCCTTCACTCCTTCCCTCAGATTGCAAACTCTGAGACTTCGCTCGGCCTGCGCACTCCTTTCACGGCTTGTGTGCTTGACTTTCACTTCTGCAAGATTGAGAACAGTGTTATCTCTCCTGAGCATGTAGAGACAAACTCTGACTTCTGTCGATGCACACCTTGCAGACGATTTCACTGCACTCCTTGCAGGAACACTCTTGCTCAGACAGAGAAACAATTGAAACTCACTCTTCACTCTCCCTCTCTTCATATTTCAGACATTAAATATGAAATCATACCTTCACGCATAAAATCAAATGCATGACAGAGAGTAAACAAGCATATATCAATCAGCATGCACAACACAGAAAAGAGATTGAACACCTGAGTCTGAACTAAAAATCTTTGTATTAATCCATAACTTTTGTACATGGGGTTTTTGCACAGCTCTCTGCTTCAGCTCTCCTACTCTCTCTTCTCATAATGCTTCTTATTGTTACAATAATACAAGGGAGGGTGTCTATATCATGTTTCCCTCTTCTATCCTAAAACTGTCTAATCTAGGAATTCAAGTCCACCTACTTACATTCATTAACATAAATGCCTTCACCTAATACAGATGAGAGCGGGATGCTCAAGGTCTGTTTACAAATCAGGAAGTATGCCTCTCCTTAACTGTTACATTTAAGTTCGGCGCATCCAACTTCAAAAGATTTCAAACAATTTATCACATGCCAAAATGCATTGGGGTGTGCCCCACGCTTGCTTGACGTTGGCGATGTTCCTACATCAGATAGGAGGCCATGAAATGTTTTGTTGAGTATTCCTGCATTTGGAGCTTTGCTTAGTGAAAGGTCACCACCTTAAGAGGTGAGTGAACATTGATTTACTTATTCTAATTATCATAGTACAAGGGTATATTTCACATATTTCATCTTATTCATCTCTTTTATTTGGTTTTATGCATTGATAATATTTGTATACTTCATTTGTGTTTCAATTCTAAGGGTTAAGGAACACTACAAGTGGTATCAAAGTTCCTTCCTAAGATAGACACTTCTCAGTTTTAGCAGATTTATTTTTAGCATTTATACATAACATAGAGATATGTATTTTGATAGGTAAACCTATGGTTGAGGAAAAATACATGTAGAAAATACAAGTCACGTCACCTAGTTGGACACCCTTGTAACCTCTATCGGTACTCATTTGACTAGTAGCACATTAGACAACACCTACATATGGATTTGTCTTCCGCATACCCTAGGGTATATTAGAATCCCTTTAGGTGCACATGAAACCAAACCAACATAAACCTGTTTCCATAATGTTGCTATAGTACACCAAGAACAAAACTCAAGGAGATCACTCTCATGTACTCGAGAATTGGGTAGTACAACCAAAGGTGTGTTCTACCCTCCTTAGTTAGTGTCGTGAAAGATTTGGATGAGCACTATTGTTCAAAAACCTTCGATATATCAGAGAGATATAGCATTAGAAACTCATTTGTCATTAAGACCATGCAAACCATAGCCTTTGTAGTCCTATTTTGTAAACTATTGTGGATATTCCACTGGAACAAATCATCACAACAGATCTTATAATATTATGAAATCTTAGACTATGTAGACTAATTTTCCTTAGATCCCAGATTAATTATTTACTAGATTTTCTTGAATTTATGAAAATAACTAAATACGAAAAAATAAAAGAACAGGAAAAATATACACACCATCCACACAATTGAACGCACTATGTATCCTGGGAAACCCGATACGAGAGAAAACCTGGCTAGAAGATAAGGAATATGCTTGGTTCTATTTTTCTTCAGTTATGGAAAGCAAGTACAAAGAAAGAGGCACTCACTATGGAGTTTCCTTTAACAGTCTGGCCTAAATGGTTGTTACATAATCTCCTACCTCCTTCATTATGTTCTCAAAATACGACTCCTTGGATTTTTTTCTCAACTATGGAACAAGTACAATACAAAAGAATGCAACCTTTTCTCCTCCTAGATGCCCGATATTTAACATAGATTTATAACCCTCTAGATTTAGGGTTTGATTTCCTCAATCCTGAATTAATTATAAGGTTTGGACCTTCTATAATATTCTTGAAAGTCCACACGTGTATAGACCCATATGTGTGAGTAATGGGGGCTAACGTGGCATCCACTCGTACCATGGTGGTCAACAAGGTAGGTTCAACTTGTGAGAGGCATAAAATTTGCATACAAGTTTCAATTAAGTCATTTTAATCATTGTTCAAAAGGTCTCAGAGTGTATAACACTGTCAAGGGTGTGCGCAGAAGTTCTTGACACTTTAACCCAAAAAAAATCCATTTAATGCCTCAAAATGGTTCTGCAAGTTTCCAGACCCTAATTTTCCAAACTGGGACTTGCCACTAAAATGGCCCTATAATTTTATTCCTCCAATTGTTTCCACCCATAAAGTACCAAGAAGGATGAAAAATTGTATGATGATCCAATCCATATCATAACTCCCCATTTAGGAAGGATTTTGGTCCCCAAAATATTTACTAAATGAGGGTGGTGGGAAGTCAAAGTTTTTCTTCACTAAGTGACTCATTTCTCATGTCTTAGCCAAAAATATGGAAACCTATTCATTCAGATGCTTCCAATGGCTATCCTCACATTCGAAAATGGGTTCCAGACCGATAGAGATGGCCCTTTAAGCCCTATGGGCTTCTCCTTTTACTGTGTCATCGATCCGATGTGGCTACCATGTGGGATCCTCTACATCACTAGTACAATCGAATATGGCATATGTGTGTGTTGTTGTGGTGGTGACATTCCCTCAGACAAAGAACAATCCAAAATGCAAGCCAGGGTAATTCCTTAGCGAGAGACTTCTACACAACTAGGAATTGAACTTGCATAGATCAACGATTTTGGTTTACTCAGATGCATATTAATTGAAGGCTGATAATCAGTTAGACTCTTGTGTTTGGGATGCAGGTCATGCAAACCCAACACTCTCCCTATGAACATTTCTTTTTTATTGCATCACTCCCAACAGATCCAGGGCTACGGTGGAGCTCATATGATGGATGGGATCTCTGCAGGTTCACCAATTGGTAGGGTAATTTAAAGGGGCTCTCACGTGGTGCGATTGATCCAATGGATGGGAATCGGGATGATCAATCATCCAGGTTCACTAGAAATCTTTAACCCATGCAAAAATTAACAACTTGTCCAACCTCATCCAAATTCTCAACAAGTGGGGTCCACAATAAGTTCTACGACTCATACCTCTTCAATTTGACTCCATGGTAGACCAATGACCCAGTTCGACTCTCACTATCAAAAAACGTCACCTCCTATGGCCTTGTAATTCTTCTTGAATAGGCCTTTTTGAACTGAGGTCTCTAACGAATCTAACGTTCATCAAACTCTCGAATCCAATGGTCGAGATTTCCTAGGGATCTTATATCCACTCGAGAGTTAATGTTTCTACATAGTTCTGACAAGGTTCCTCTCAGGTTGGACCCATAGTGAGATCTACAGCTCAGATATCATCGATCAGGCCTCATTGCAGATCTACGACTCTAGTCCTCTTGGACTTTTTCCTTCGGGATCTTCTTCATTAGGAGCACCTAGCACATGATCCTTCGAGAATTTTCTAAATGACGTATCCCAACAAGATTAGTAGGATGGTCAAGAAAAAAATCTACGATCCATATCCACTTGGTTTGGAATTTAGGTAAATCAATGTTTGCCTTCGATTATGGACATCTCCATCAGAAGTTTCACCCTGGAAAATATTGTGGGTTCTTCCAAACAAGCATCTCTCCTAAAGGGCTTCCTTCAACACTCTGATCTTCGATGAATAGTTGATATCAACCCTCCACATCAAATCTACGACTGAGATTTCTTTAGGGTTTTTAGGCGAGGAACTCGAATAGGGGTACATGGCACTTCCAAGTGTCTAAATTATTTTCCCTATCTACACTATCTATAAAGAATTAACCTTGGGTTCCTCATATCCTTGGCCCATATCCTTGGTACCCAGGTGCCACCTCCTTGCATCCCCTAAAGTGATGATTTTCTCATCCTGCAAAATTTCCATTCAAAGACGTAGGAAAAACATGGGGTTACAGGCCTCATTAACCAAGTACCCCATGCATTCTCTCCACAGATGATCAACTGGTTTAGAAACGGTCTCAACAAACCAACAAGTTCATATTTAAAATTCATTTAGTATATTAAAGTTTCTTCCAAAAAACAAAATCAAGAGTTAACATTCATTAACAGACATTTACATAATACATTCAGAAACACTTATTTGTTTCAAATCAAACTCCAACATGCCAATCGACTGAGGGTGAATTCCTTTATACCCAATCATAGAATATGTTGCACCTTTTCTTTCTATAAAAATCCACCCCCATGCTAGGTCATGATACCACCAGGGGACTCTCATAGATTGGCTTCTCAGGTTAAGGGTCTAAACATGAAAGTTACTCTCCTTCACCAATTGGCAACAACGAAAATCCCCTCTTCCCAATAAGTCCAGGGCCAACATATGCTTACCAGGGACCTTCACAGCTAGATTTCCTCTACACAAGGGAGTCCCTTCACTACTACACAGTCCCTCAACTCCTTCCCCTTACTAGTAGTAGTTTCTTTCCAACAAGAACCAATTCGCGAATCATTTTTCTCTAGTTTGGGTTTTGGTATTCCTTATTCCAAGTCGACCATGAGTTCCTTGGGTAAGCTTCCTATTTTCCTCCCATGAAATTACCAGTTCTTCTTTTCTCTACTTTCACATGTTCTCTATCCACACTTTTTCATACCTTTCTCTGCTCATGGTTGATGAGTTCTACTCCCAACCATACCCGCTTTTCTTTCTTTCCCCAAATCTGTAGCATTCCTTCACCTCGGGTTCCTCAACTTACTTCTATTAGAAGTAGCTTCAAGGGTAAAGCTCCCAAATTGAAGGGGAACCATAGTACTCTTGGCTAACAGCTTCAACCAACCCAGTCTTTCTATGTATGCATTTTTGAAGGAAGACATAATTGCCCCAACTACTAGGTCTCATCCCCATTAACTAGCTTTCTTGTGAATAGGTAAAAGCAGGGTACTTTAGGAATATTTTTTCATTCAAAGTTATTAAGGTGGAGGATATATTTCTTTGGTAAATAAGGCAATTCCCATCTCTCCCTCACCAATTTTCACTTGTGGTATCATGGCCAGTACTGCAAGGCTTCCCCTTTAGTCAGTTGGCTAGAAATTTTCATTAAACATAAAATACAATTATAGTGTTCATCAATTACAGTCATTAGGTATTAATCATAATTACATACTTGGGAGAAATTATGGTGTTACATCCCCCCCCCTAAAAAATGAAACATCATCCTCAGTGTTTTACCATCGTATACACAACTTTATGCAGAAAACAAAAATGGCTATGTCATCCTCATGGCATCCTCAAGTTCCCATGTGGCCTCATCTGCTCCAAAACGCTTTCATTAAACCTTGAGTTGCATGACGGCTCAGTTCTGGAGCAATGTCTCTCTCCTATCCAAGATGCATTGAGGCTCTGGATGAAATTTCCCCTCTGATTCCACTAGTAGCACAATCTAATCAATTACATGATTAGAATCATGAATTTAATTCTTAAGTAAAGATACATGGAACATATTGTGAGCTTTAACAGTAGGAGGTAGAGAAAGTTGGCATTCCATCAGTCCAACTCTTTATAGGACTTCAAATGGTCCACAATAGTGGGGCACTATCTTGGTGCAAGTTCCCATTCTTAGGGAGATCCTCTAGCCTTCACCCTAATATACACATGATCTCCCACCTTGAACTCCTTATGAATTATTTTTCTATCAACATAGCTTTTATATTTTTCTTGGTCCACCTTCATATTTTGTGTAATTATTATTACTTCCTCCTCCATATCCTTCAATAATTATGGTCAAAGTGTGATCATGTCTATTGGATTATCCCAACTAATTGGAACTTTGAACTTTATATCATATAGAGTCTCAAATGAGCTCATTTCTAGTGACTCTTGATAGCCATTATTGTAGGAAAATTATA
>SNQJ01S0162277.1:0-21479 GCA_010110895.2 Picea sitchensis
ATTGGTTGTTTTTTCTTTATGAAAAAACGTTTGTTTTGTTTTTACATTTTTGATGGAAAATAATTTTTTTTTTCGTTTTTGCTAAAAAAATGGATTATTTTTCATTTGTTAATTTTTCAAATTTTTTTAGTGTAATTTTTTTTCCCTAAAAACAATTTGTAACTTTTATTGCACTAAAGAAAGAATTACATTCCATAGGCACCCATGGTGCAAATAACTTGTTTTTTAATGTAAATTTATTTAATTAATTTTCAGCTAACACCACTTTTGATTTATGAGTCAATTTCAAGGTTTTCTTTGGCAATGGTATATTTTGTCAAGGCCACAATTCCAATCAAGTCATAGTTTTAACTCAAAACTAATGTTGGTGCTATTGATAACATCACTTTTTCGATTTGAGGGTCAATTTTAAGGTTTTGTCATCTTATAAAGTTCACAATTTCAAACAAGTCGCAATTTTGGCCACCTCCCCCAAAAAGGGTTGCTACCGGTAGCAACCCTTTTTGATTCTGCAGTTCATTTTGGTGTTTTTTATGCAAAAATATAGGTTTTGGGGGCTAGAGTTCTTGTTTTGAGGTCACAGTTCGCATTAAGTTGGTAACTTTGTTAATTATCGAAGAAGGCCATGGTTCAAGAAATGGTGGCCTTGGATAAAAATGAGGCTTTGGATCTAGTTGATTCGCTGGTTGGAAGAAAACTTGTTGGTAGAAAATGGGTGTTTAAGCAGAAGTTGAAAGCATAAGGTAAAGTGGATAAGTATAAATCTCACCTAGTAGAAAAGGGATATTCCCAGGTAGAGGGAATTGATTTTGGTAACATTTTTTTTCTTGTTGCTAAATTGCCTTCTATTAGATTTATTTTGTCTATTGTTGTTTCTTTTGATCTTGAAGTAAAATATATGGATGTAAATGTTGATGTTTGGACAACATCGGGAAGACATTCTTCCATATATATATATATATATATATGACATGATATTTATAGTACAAAGTATAAATATATATAATAAATAAGTAATTATTTATTATCCAAGGGACACATCCTTTCATGGATGGTCACCATTTGTTATATATATATGGAACACTCATCATTGTAATAATATATTCATATACAATATTATCTCATATGAAAAATCAACATGGTATCAAAGTAGGACTGGGATCAACTCCCTCATGGGAAGGCCCAAGAAAAAGAGAGATTTTTTTGCGCATATTAAAATCATGAAGGAAGCACACAAGATTAATCGGAGTATGAGAGGCTACAAGCCATGTTTTCTATCCACACACACAGAGAGATGGGTTGAGCACATGGTTGGGAGAAGACGCGAATGCGTGAAGAGAAGTTGAGTGATGGCATGGGTTCTAATAAGATTCAATGTCCTCACGTTTAGACTAAAATTCAATGACCCTCTATAGGTCATTCAACTTCACGATGGACGTGGGGGAAATGGCATAAGGAGTAGAATTTGGTGATGGTGTTGCTAGTGATTGAACCAACCATGTATTGATTGTTGCTACAATGGTTGGCAACACCAGTGCCATTGCGAAAGAGGTTGATATCATCAATCCCAGGATAAAAATGAAGGCATTCAATCCAACCATGGTACAACCATATTCTCTAGATACGAAGTAAATTGTCATTGTCAAAACTATGATTTAAAAGTTAAGTTGGAAACTAAGAATCATCGTGATGTACACCTGTCAGGCCATCATGGAGGCATTAACATTCATGGAGGGAACATTTCTGTTGGGATAACCATTGTTATTTTAATCCCTTCGATTTCATTCAACTTTATCAACATTTTTGAATACCAATGTTCATTGAATTCACACTGATCTGTTAGAGTTTTGAATATGACGGTAGTGGTAACCCTCTATCTAGTTCTAGTGGGTTACGGTGACCCAATCATCTCAAATTTTCATCACTAGGATGACATATGTGCATGGATCCAATCGCCATGATAGCCCTTAAGTGGGAGTTCAATGTGATGGGCATGCAAGTCTAGGATGAAACGTGTATGATTGACACAGAGGCCAGGGAATTATTGTAGTTTCTATATGTGGTGCATTCACATTGCATCATTGGTTTTCCAAGTTGGAACGCTTGTTGACGGTTTGGTAATCCACTATGGGGATTCCTGTTGAAAAGTGATTAAAGAAGACTGTTTTTTTTCTCAGGAAGAGAACTTGATAGGGAAGAAGATCAAGGTCTTAAGGACAAATAATGGAGGAGAGTATACTTCCGTTGACTTCAGTGATTTTTGCAAGGAATAAGGGATCAAGCAAGAGTTAGCTTTAGAATTTGATATGAAGGATATTGGTCTCATACATAACTATTTGGGACTAGAAGTATGGAAGAAGCATGGTAAAATCTTCCTAGGTCAAGGAGAGTATGTTGTGAAGATCCTTCAAAATTATGGGATGGTGGATTTCAAATCCATGGCAACTCCCATGGTGATAAACTTGAAGAACTTGAGAGACTTAGACTCTGAACTGGTTGATCCATCCATGTATAGACAACTGATTAGATCATTGATGTATTTGGTGAATACTAGGATGATGTATTTGGTGAATATCAGGCCGAACATATGCTTTGTTGTAAACACATCGAGAAAGTTACAGGTGGAGCCTAGACATGAGCATTGGATAGCTGCAAAACATATCTTGAGATACTTATGTGGGACACTAAATTATGGTTTGAGATATGTCTTAAATAGTGATGTACAACTGCAAGGATATACATATTCCAATTGGATAGGGAGTGCAAGTGACAAAAAGAGTATTTATGGTTTATGTTTTAGTTTGGGCTTTGCTATGATCTCTTGGAATAGTGGGAAGCATAAGTCTGTCGCACTCATCACTGCAGAGGAAGAATATATTGTAGCTTGTGATGCATGTATAGAAGCAATATGGCTCTATAAACTGGTATCTGGACTATTTGATCAGGTGCAGGAATCGACTGTGATATATTGTGACAATCAAAGTTGTGTGAAGATTTCAGAGAATCCCATGTTCCATGACAAGTCTAAGCACATTGAGATCAAGTACTACCACATCCGTGATAATTTCCAGAAGGGATAAGTAAATCTCCGGTACATCTCCACCGATGAGCAGATAACATATATTTTGATGAAGCCCTTGCCCAAAGGGAAGTTTGTATACTTTAGGGACAAGTTGGGAATTGTGGAGATTGCTCTCTTGGTTGAGAGGGAGTGTTGATCTATCATGCTAGTACAACTTAGATATGATGTTTTTGCATCATGCTAGTACAACTTAGATATGATGCAGTAGCATCGTGCTAGTACAACTTAGAGATGATGCAAA
Organism: Picea sitchensis; assembly: GCA_010110895.2. Lineage (NCBI taxonomy): Eukaryota > Viridiplantae > Streptophyta > Pinopsida > Pinales > Pinaceae > Picea > Picea sitchensis. The sequence goes on from SNQJ01S0162277.1 coordinate 3,324, forward strand.
GGAACTGATCTACACCATGCTAGTACAACTTAGATATGATGCAGAAGAATCATGCTAGTACAACTTAGAGATGAAGTAGATGATACTCCACATCATGCTAGTGCCACTTAGATATGATGCATTAGAATCATGCTTGTACAACTTAGATATGATGCAGTTTCATGACTCGCATATTGCTAGTACAATGTAGATATGATGCAGTAACATCATGCTAGTACAACTTAGAGATGATGTAGAGGCATTGATATACATCATGCTAGTACAACTTAGATATGACCCAGAAGCATCATGCTAGTACAACTTAGAGATGATATAGATGATACTCTAAATCATGCCAGCACAACTTAGATATGATGCATTCACATCATGCTAGTACGACATAACGATGATACAATGGATGATATGACTTGATGTGCACCATGCCAGATGAATTATGGGTCAGATATGATGTAGTTTATGATATGTCATGATATATTTGATGTAACTTTCTATTAGATAAAATTGGTCAACTTGAATAAATTTAGTTGGTTGTTATGAATACCTCCCTAGTTAAGAGGGAGTGTTGAAATTGTAACTATGGTCGGTCTTCATAATGTATATATTCGAAAAAGAATATTCTAGACAAGAATATGTGTACTTGTAAAATTCATCCCTACCTTTGGCATAGATGGTGACCTGATCAAGAAGAATGGTCCTTGTAGTCATGTGACACTTCGTTGAGTGTGTGAAAACTATGGGACACATGCGTAGTCATGAGACTATGATAGAGACTATGTGTCTTTGGAAAATAGCTGTGTGCTACTATGGTGGTTGTGTACCACTGGCAGAGACTGCGTGTCTCTGGAAAACAGTTGTGTGCTACTATAGTGGTTGTGTACCACTGGTAGTGACTATGTGTCACTAGACAATAGTTGTGTTCTACTATGGTAGTTGTGTACCACTGGTGGAGACTATGTGTCTTTGGAAAATAGTTGTGTGCTACTACAATGGTTTAGTACCATTGGCAGTGACCGTGTGTCACTGGATAGTAGCTACATGCTACTAGCAATGGTTGTGTACCACTGGATAATAGCTGTGTACTACTATGGATCAACACAATCATGTTCTATTGGATGGCATTGTAGCAGTTGTGTGCTACTAGTTGATTTCCATGGAGACTACCAAATCACTTGGAAGTAGCCACATGTTATTGCTTGATCACATAGAATGTGACATATTATTTGAGCTACTAATGGTATGGTACTAGCTGTGTTCTACTAGTTGATTATAGAGTAGTCAGTGGACTATTATATGAAGACATTGTGGAAAGATACCTTCCTAGTTAAGAGGGATCATTGATGTTTGATGCAACAAGAGAGAGACATTCTCCCTAGAGGGTCATGTATGGACTAGTAGGGGGGAATGTGGACTTCATACTGATGTTCCTAAGATGGTGAGATAAAGGAACCAAGACATTGGTTTCATGAGGAAACCTCGATATGTCTTGGGGTACATTGGTTCCATGTGGGAACCTAGATGTGTCCTAGAGAAGACATTGTTTCCATGATGGAACCTTGATATGTCTTAGGCATGTGTTCCACGAGGGAACCACAAGATGTCTAGTATGGACATAATTCATCGGTGAGCTAATACATTGGTTTCATGAGGGAACCTCGATATGTCAAGTATGGTCCAAGATGACTTAGCTTGATCAACCCCAAGGGACTGGCCACCCCTTGTCAGATGAGCTAGCTCAAGTCTTGTGGATACCAACTACATGATGTGTATACACACATATGAATGGACCTAGTAAGCATCGAGAGGAACTTCTCCTATATTGGGCTGCAAACCAATGGAGATAGGATACATTTATCACAAGGGTGTACTTGTGATAAATGGAACCAAGCGTAGTCTATCATGACAAGGAGTGATATGGACTCGAGGTGCTTGAGGTGCTTTCCATGTATCAGATAACATTGGTATGATATTCACTCACAGGGGTGTACCTCTGGTAAATGGCCTTGGTGTGATGTTTTTCCTTAGTCATGGTAATTTGACTTGGAACGATAAAAACTTAAAGATGTTAGATTCTATCACATGCGGACCCAGAGTGAGCCTGATCTTAGAGAGAGTCAATTGGCTCAGAGGGAGACCCGCAGAAGGAGTTTCCCCTTGGTTCAGGTGGGAGAGAGACATCTCCCAAGACTAACAAGTGTCATGAGTCTAGAGTGAAATTTGTATACTTCAGAGACAAGCTTTGACATGATGAAGAATGTCTCCCTCGTTGAGAGGGAGTGTTGATGTTTGGACAACATCAAGAAGACATTATTCCATATATATATATATATCATATAATATATGACATGATATTTATAGTACAAAGTGTAAATATATATAATAAATAAGTAGTTATTTATTATCCAAGGGATGCATCCTTTCATGGATGGTCACCATATGTTCTATATATGGAACACTCATCATTGTAATAATATATTCATATACAATATTATCTCATATGAAAAATCAACAATAAATACAACATTCCTACATGAGAACCTTGAAGAAGAAATCAACATGAAACAACCAGAAAGTTTTGTAGTGAAGGGTAAGAAAGAGTTGGTTTGCAAGGTGAAAAAGTCCCTGTATGGGTTAAATAAATCTCCAAGGATTTGGTATCAAAATTTTGATACCTATATTTTGGGACTTGGTTTCACAAGGAGAAAATATGATCACTATGTGTATTTCAAATTAGTTGGTGATAATTTTATATATGTGGCTCTATATGTTGATGCTATGTTTTTGATCAGAAACAACAAGGAAATCACCAAGGAGGTAAAAACTCAATTATCTTCTAAATTTGATAAGAAAGATCTTAGTTTTGCAAATTTTATTTTGGGCATGTAAATTCAAAGATATTGAGCAAATAGGAAACTTTAATTGAATTGGAGGAAATATGTTGAGACAACATTGCAGAGGTTTAATATGCATGAATGCAAATCGGTCAAGGTCCATGTTCATGTAGGTGTAAATTTATTTCCAAATAATTGTTCCAAGGCATAGGAAAAATAAGAGGACATGTATCGTGTTCCTTCTACTAATGTTATTGGAAGTTTGATGTATGTAATGGTCTATACTAGACCGGCATTGCACATTTAGTGGGAGTTTTGAGCAAGTATATGTAAAAACCACGAAAGGAGAATTGGACAGTTGTAAAGAGGGTTTTTAGGTATTTTTGTGGCACTGCATATTATGGACTTTCCTACCAAGGAATACCTAGTGTAGATAGAGTGTTGGACATAAATGGATTTGTTGATGTAGATTGGGTTGGAGATATGGAATTAAAAATTTCTACAAGTGGTTATGTGTTTAACCTATTTGGAGGAGTAATCTATTGGATGAACACCAATTTTTTTTAAGTGGAACTCTCAAATACATAAGTTGAATACATGGAATCTACTCATGTGAGTAAGGAAGCTGTATGGTTATAGAGTTTGTGTCTAGGTATTGGGTTTTTACAACAAGTTGTAAGGTTAGATTGTGATAATTAGAGTGCATTCTTTTTGGAAAAGAACCATGCTTATCATTCTAAGACAAAGAACATTGATGTTCAATATCACTTTGTGAGAGACATGGTTGAATATAAGAAGGTGATACTAGTGAAGGTGGACACTTTGAATAATATTGAAGATTAATTGACAAATTTTGTAAGCATTGAGAAGTTCTCTTGGTGTAGAGAACCAATGGGCATTGCTTCCTTCAATTGTTGATCATGTAATCCTTGCCCCCCCCCCCAATGTAAGAAAATCAAATAACAAGTGGAAGGATGTTGGGTATGTGTTATATTCTTTGCATGGTTAGCTCCACGTTTATACACCTGGTGAAGTGGGCAGGTTGAGGACGGAGCCCCTGAATTTCTTTTTGGGTGGGTTTTTGGTTCTTTTTGGGAAGTTTTGGAATACGGTTTTCTAACTATGGTTTTCTAATTTTGGTTAATGAATTAAGGTTGTAATCTAATCCAGGTAAATGGATTAAGGTTTTGGATGCAACGTACAAAACAATCACTAAGAAATATGGCATCTCTATCTGAGATGTTGATCCTTAGTATCCAAAGAACACCCATATTTGTTCAAAGAATATGTTTGTTGCTTATTATCCTTTGATGGTGTTTTTATAAGGAAAAATAATGCACATCTTGTTGAACCTATCAACTACTGCAAAAGGATAGTCATGTCCCTTCTTGGTTGCTAACAAACCACCCACAAAATCCGTGGAAATGATTTCCCAGGGTTGAGTGGTTATAGGTAAGGGATGGTATAAACCTTACTTTCTATTAATGGGCTTGTGATGCAGGAGAATCACTCCATGTCAGCAGTGTGCCAGCCAACCAGCACATCCAACACACATTAATGGAGAAAGGGAGAGGTGCAACCCTCTCAATTTTGAAATTTGAAATTTCAATAAATGTTGTAAGGCTTTCAGTGCCAGACCACACAGTTGTTCAAGAAGTGGTTGAGGTTGCCTTAAATGGTTACCTGCAGCTAAGTCTATATATTTCAAGACTGGAAATCCATTTATGTAATGTAGCCGTAGGAGCTACTCTGTGATAGTGATAGCTCAGAGATGGTGAGGTGGAGGATAATATCGAGAGAGCCCAATTTTGTAATTAAGAATTTTGAGTAGAGAGAGAGAGAGTTCTTAGGGAGAGAGGTATCGAGAGAGAGATGAGACTTGTGACAGTCCAGTCTTTGTAAACATTTGTATAGGCATTTGGAAATTAATACAAAGAGCAGTTTTTCCTACCCATAAATTGTCTGTGTATGTTTATGCAGTCGAATGTTGTGTATATTCATGGATGAATGTATTTATTCTTTTATGCTATGTTGTAGATGTGTGTTAGTATGCATTTGCAGGGACATATAGGTTCTGCTATCTGTTGGGTGTTTTGATTTCAGGTTTGGGGTTCTTTGAGGCTTCATGCCAAGAGGGTGTGATATAACGCTGCGGGTTCTGAGAGCCAGTGCATCGATGCACTCCTGAATTCTGCGGAATTTGGGCAAGGACGTGCCAGGAGGGTGCACCAGCCGAAGTCATTGGCCCAAGGAGGAAACCTCAAGGTTGTTGAACACCTTGGAGGAGGAACTGTGCAGAAGAGGGCACAATAAAACTCTTGTTTGAGTTCAAGGAGATAGATTCACTGAGGGGTTCTGTAGAGCTCTGTTAGGTGGGCATTGAGCAGATGCATGGGTTGCATTGAGGAGGAGAGCTCTAGTTCAAGTTCAAAAAAGGGACAGGTATACTGAAGAGACTCTTCCAGGAGGGAATTGAGTGGATGTGCAGAGTGCACAGGAAATAACTCCTTTGAGTTATGGAATAGAGAAGAGTCCATGAGAGGATCTTCATAGGGTTTCTAAATACCCTGCAAACTCAGCAAAGAGTGGCTTGAGTGAGAGATTGCCAAGAGGGCATCAGATTCTCCATCTGAGGGAGAAGAAAGAGTTGAGTCCCTTAGAGGTCTGAGCAACAGAGAAGCTCAGGACCGATAGCTCCTTCATGTGTGCAGAGGCCCTGTAGGAATCAAAGAGGTCGAGGAAAACTTTCAAGGTTTCAAAGGAGAGAAGCTCAGGAAGAAAAGTGTTTTTGAGAACAAGAGCGAAAACTACAAGGAGTGCAGAGGTCGAAGAATCCTTTGAGGATTCAAAGAGGACAAATCTCAGGAGGAGAAACACTTTCGCGCACAGGCCATAAGCCGAGAGGTGGAAGAGGCTAATGAAAACCCTTTGGAAGGTTTGAGTTCGAGAAGCTCAGGAGGGACAACGTCCTTAGAACACAGACGAGACCCAAAACTCACAGGGTTCGTAGAGGGGATGAAGGCTGAGGTCTTTTGGAGAAATAAAGTCTTCCAAGGAAAAGGAAGAAAGCGTAAGCTCAGGAAGGAGCTACAGCCGCGTCAGATTTGGGTGCACATACCAATAGTCATCAGATCCAGGAGGAGTTGCACGAGGTTTAATCCTTGTATGAAAAGGAGAAGAGCTGCTAGATCATTTCGGCATTTCGGAGATTCGGGGTTCGACATTTCGGGAATCCCGAGGATAAGAGACCGGGGCACTTCACAGTGAAAACCCCGAAGTTGCGAAACAGGACTTGCCTTTGGAGCAGAACTTCAGCATTTCGGCTGTTCGAAGTTCGGGAGATAGAGGAGGTAGAGATTTTGGTACCGAGAGTTTCAAAATCCTCGTGCGCAAAATAGCGAAAGCATCAGGACCGTCCACTTTAGAGGACATGTGACAGAGGTCCGAACACATCGGGGTTTCAGATACCGGGAGTATGAGAGGGCAAGGAATTGTTGCACCAGGATTCACAAAGTTTCAAAACGTGAATTCCCGAAAGAATAATGAGGAATAGTGTCGGGTCATGAAGATAGGATCAGATTTCGGCATACCAGGGATCGATATTTCATAAGTCCCGAGGACAAGGAGTTGGGCAACTTGACATGAAAAGTCCCGAAGTCGTGAAACAGGACGTATTGTTGGAGTGGGGTTGTTGTCTCAAGATTTTAGGATTTCGATATACCGGGTTTCGGGAATTCAGGAATCCCAAATACAAGGAACTGGGGCATTTTGGCGTTGGAAACTCCGAAGTTCCGAAAGTGGCATGTGGTCACGGGGAAAAGTGGAATTTCACCATTTCGGCAGATTGACATTTCGGGTGTCGAGAAATTTAAGAGTCAAGGAAACTTGACATTAGGATTCACGAAATCCCGAAGACCGAATTTCCATTTTGCAAAAAGGGTCGCGTTTATATCTTGGAGGCCGTTTGAAGGAGAAGGACCCATGGATTGAATTTGTTTATGGGTTTCTGAGCAAGAGCCCAAAGAGCTATTGTAGGCTCAGTGAAGGAAGAACTATCCTATAGTGGACTCTGCCCCGAGGGCCTGGGGTCTGCATCAAGTGGTATCAGAGCTTATTTTTGTCTGTAGATTTCAGACAAAAGAGAAAGAGGAGACCGTTACTTTGTTCTGGGGACATCAACTAGAATCAGAAGCAGAGATTCATCTATATACAGCAGGTGAAAGAAGCAGGGTATTAAATCTCTATGGTGATTGTTGCAAGGTGTGAAACAAACAATAGGCAACCAGGCGAGCTGTAGGATGACATGGAGATGCTCTCAGTTGCAGAGTGACAATAACAAGTTTGCCAGGAGGGAAGACAAGAACAAGAAGATAACTACTGAAGGCCATGAGCATAGTGGAAGAGGAGACCACCAGCAGATGAGTAAAGCAGAGATGGATAAATAACTTGCTAAGATGAGAGCGATGATGGAGGAGCTTGCACTGTGGGTGCAGCTAAATGGAAAATCACGATGGGTATATGAATGGCCCATGAAAAAGAAGGTGAAGTGGCCAGTCAAGGAGTTGTTGGCCAAAAGACAACAAAGGTTGTTGAAGAAGTGGCTGAAGTATACTGAAAGCCTCAATGACGCAAAGCTGGTTTGCATCTGTGAGCCAGAAGTTGGAGAAACTCTCAGTGATGAGGAAGAGAGATCAGTTTCAGGTCTCATAAACTGCCAGGAGGGAAGAGATGAATTTTTGAATTTCCAGGTGGGAAATGAGATGAGATCATTGGAGGATCTCATAGACTGTTGGGAGGACAGTAGTGGAATTTCATATTGCCAGAAGGGCAATGGTATGAGATTAGCTGAAGATCTCATAAACTGCCAGGTGGGTAGAGCAGAAATCTCATATTTCCAAGTGGGCAAGGGAGATCAGATGAGACTGTCTGAAAGTCTCATGAACTCAGGGATGAGTTCGGGTCAGCAAGAAGTGCTGATGAAGATGGGATCGATTGATCTCATAAACTGGCAGGTGGGAAGAAGTGAACCTTCGATTTGCCATGTGGGCAATGGAAAGAGATCAGTGGAAGGTCTCACGTACTTCCAGGGGAGCAGTGCCAAAAGTTCAGATTGCCAGGTGGGCAATGAGATGGGACCACTGGATCTCATAGACTGCCAGGTGGGAAGCAGAAAATTCCCAAATTTCCAAGTGGGTAGGGGAAAGGAGATGAGACTGTCTAAAAGTATCATGAAATCAGAGGAGAGTTCAGATCAGCAAGGAGTGCTGACAAGAGAGAATTAGAAGAGCATTATGATGATTGGGGGAATTCGAGTATTCCTACCAGGCATTCCAGTTGAGGCCAAAGAATGTGTTGCAGATGCAGCAACAGAAGAGAGACAACCAACAGAAACTGTCATGGAGGAAGAAGTGGAGTAGACACTGATGTTTTCCCAAGGAGAAAAGGATGAGCGTTCAACAAAATGGCTCAAAATTTTCAGCCAGGAAGCTGAAACAGAGATGATTGCAGCACTAAAACCTGCAACAGAAGAAGAAGCAAACAACACGGATTTTGTTGATCTGTGTGAAGAATTGGAATCCCTGGAGAGAAGGGTGATGGTGCAAGGCTTGCACATCCAACAAGCTAAGTTGGAAGAAGGTAGTGGAGCATACCAACCCCAGGAGAAGCTGGAAGAAGATGAAAGTATGCCAATAGAAGAAATGGAAGCAGCATAAGTGCCACAGGAAGAAGCTGAGCAACAACTTAGTAATGAGACTGCAGAGCTGGAGTCTGCAACAGAGTGGCCACTTAGTGCCACAAAGAGAGATGAATATGCCATGGGATATCTAGTTGATCTACCCATTTGCAGGGGAGAAGTGCAGTGGAACATACTGCATACAAAGAGCCAGCCACTGAAGCAGCTGGACGAGATAATTGAGGAGATCATAAGGCTAATGTTGAGTTCAGCAGTAGAAGCGGTTAGCAATGAGAAGTTGAGCAGAAGGGAGCCTGCAAGAGCAACAGGGAAGAAGAAGCAGCAAGAACAACAACAACATAGCTGGAGAGGAGCAGAAGGATAACTCTAAGGGAAAGTTTGGGATCCAGGTGGATTTCAACACTGGAGAAGAGGAGCTCATGAGCAGGAGCTCAAGATTTTTCTAGTTGAGAAGTATGATGCAAGAGCATCACTCCACGTCAGTAGCATGCCAACCAACCAGCACATCCAACATGCATTAATGGAGAAAGGGAGAGGCGCATCCCTCTCAATTTTGAAATTTGAAATTTCAATAAATGTTGTAAGGTTTTTAGTGCCAGACCATGCAACTATTAAGGAAGTTGTTGAGGTTGCCTTAAATGGTTACCTGTAGCTAATTCCATATCTTTCAGGACTGGAAATCCATTTATGTAATGTAGCCGTAGGAGCCGCTCTGTGATAGCGATAGCTCAGAGACGGTGAGGTGGAGGATAAGCTCGAGAGAGCCCCATTTTGTAATTAAGAAATTTGAGTAGAGAGAGAGAGAGAGTTCTCAGGGAGAGAGGTCTCGAGAGAGAGAGCTGAGACTTGTGACAGTCCAGTCTTTGTAAAAATTTGTATAGGCATTTGGAAATTAATACAAAGAGCAGTTTTTTCTACCCATGAATTTTTTGTGTATGTTTATGTAATCGAATGTCATGTATATTCATGGATGAATGTCTTTATGATTTTATGTTATGTTGTAGATGTGTGTTAGTATGAATTTGTAGGGACATATAGGTTCTTCTATCTGTTGGGTGTTTTGATTTCAGGTTTGGGGTTCTTTGAGGCTTCATGCCAAGAGGGTGTGACAGAACGTTGCGGGTTCTGAGAACCAGTGCATAGATGCACTCCTAAATTCTGCAGAATTTGGGCAAGGACGTGCTAGGAGGGCGCACCAGCCGAAGTCATTGGCCCAAGGAAGAAACCTCAAGGTTGTTGAACACCTTAGAGGAGGGACTATGCAGAAGAGGGCACAACATAACTCTTGTTTGAGTTCAAGCAGACATAATCACTAAGGGGTTCTGTAGAGATCTGTCAGGTGGGCATTGAGCAGATGCACGGGTTGCATTGAGGAAGAGAGATTTGGTTCGAGTTCAAAAAAGGGACAGGTATACTGAGGAGACTCTGCCAGGAGGGAATTGAGTGGATGTGCATAGTGCACAGGAAATAACTCCTTTGAGTTCTGAAATAGAGAAGAGTCTAGGAGAGGATCTTCACAGGGTTGTTGAATACCCTGCAGAATCAACAAGGAGTGGCTTGAGTGAGATATTTCCAAGAGGGCATCATATTCTCCATCTGAGGGAGAAGAAAGAGTTAAGTCCCTTAGAGGTCTAAGCAACAGAGAAGATCAGGACCAATAGCATATTCATGTGTGCAGAGGTCCTGTAGGAATCACAGAGGTCGAGGAAACCTTTCAAGGTTTCAGAGGAGAGAAGCTCAGGAAGAAAAGTGTTTTGAGCACAAGAGAAATAGCTACAAGGAGTGATGAGGTTGAAGAATCCTTCGAGGATTCAAAGAGGACAAATCTCAGGAGGAACAACACTTTCATGCATAGGCCATAAGCCGAGAGGTGGCAGAGGCTAATGAAAACCCTTTGGAAGGTTTGAGTTCGAGAAGCTTAGGAGGGACAACATCCTTAGAACACATGCAAGACCCAAAACTCACAGGGTTCGCAGAGGGGACGAAGGATGAGGTATTTTGGAGAAAGAAAGTCTTCTAAGGAAAAGGAAGAAAGCGTAAGTTCAGGAAGGAGCTACAACCACGTCAGATCTGGGTGCACGGACCGATAGTCATCGAATCCAGGAGGAGTTGCACGAGGTTTAATCCTCGTATGCAAAGGAGAAGACTTGCTAGATCATTTTGGCATTTCGGAGATTTGGGGTTCAACATTTCGGGAATCCCAAGGACAAGAGACTGGGGCACTTCATATTGAAAACCCCGAAGTCACGAAACGTGACTTGCCTTTGGAGCAGAACTTCGGCATTTCAGCTATTTGGAATTCGGGAGATAGAGGAGGCAAAGATTTTGTTATTGAGAGTTTCAAACTCTCGGTACGCGAAACAACTAAAGCATCAGGACCGTCCACTTCAAAGGACACATGACAGAGCTCTGAACACATCGGGGTTTCAGATACCGGGAGTACGAGAGGGAAAGGAATTGTTGCGCCGGGATTCACGAAGTTCCGAAACGCGAATTCCCGAAAGAATAACTAGGAATAGTGCCAAGTCATGAAGATAGGATCAGATTTTGGCATACCGAGGATTGGGATTTCGGAAGTCCCAAGGACAAGGAGTTGGGCAACTTGACATGAAAAGTCCCGAAGTCACGAAATGTGACGTATTATTGGAGTGGGGCTGCGGTCTCAAGATTTCAGGATTTCAATATACCGGGGTTCGGGATTTCGGGAATCCCGAATACAAGGAACTGAGGTATTTCAGCGTTGGAAACCCCGAAGTTTCGAAAGAGGCGTGTGGTCACGGGGAAAAGTGGAATTTTTCCATTTCAGTAGATCGACATTTTGGGTGTTGAGAAATCGAAGAGTCAAGGAAACTTGACATCAGGATTCGCGGAATCTCGAAGACTGAATTTCCATTTTGAAAAAAGGGTCACATTTATATCTTGGAGGCCGTTTGGAGGAGAAGGACCCATGGATTGAATTTGTTTATGGGTTTCTAAGCAAGACCCCGAAGAGCTATTGCAGGCTCAGTGAAGGAAGAACGATCCTGCAACGGACTCAGACCCGAGGGCCTGGGGTCTGCATCAGCTTGTTGGTACAACAAAGTAGGCATCCTCTAATATACCAAGATACATATTCTTTCATATTGGGCCAATACTTATACCTTTCTAAGTTGGAAACTGTCTTCCCAACAAAACAATGTACTACAACCTTGGAGGTGTGATACTCTTTTATAATTTGCAATATTTCACCTTTAGGAAAATAGATCTTGTCTACCTTGTAGAGAAACCCATTTTGGATATGATAGTCAACCTTACTGAAACCTTCTACTCAATGAATTTCGTTATGTAGCTGCTAAAACACCTCTTTAAAGTTCTCATTTTCTATGTATGCCTCTTTGAATTCATCACAGGTAAAAGGATCCATGTGAATATGTGTTTCCAAATTTGTAATCTTGGATGTGGTTGGCCTTGAAATCATTCCTACCAACTTATTAGTTCCTCCCTTCTTATATTTTATGAATAGATGAAATTGTTGCCCAAACTCCATCCACTTGTAATGCTCAACTTGCTTAATCTTAATTTGGGATTGCAAATACTACAATAAATATTGATCAATGTGGATGATGGTTTCCTTGCCCATCAATAATGCTTCCACTTCTTAACAACTTGAACCAAGGCATAGAGTTCCTTATCATATGTAGGGTCATTCAAAACTCCCCCATGAAATGTTTCAAAATGATAGCATATTGGCTTACCTCTCTACATCAAGAATGCTCACATAACATATCCACTTGCATCCGTATCTAATTTGAAAGGATTCTACAAGTTAGGTAATTCAATAATCGATGCTTAACTAATCTTCCATTTTATCTCATCGAAATATTTCTGCTGATTATTTCCTCACTCTTACCACTGGTTGTTATGGCATGGAGTGGTGCAACTACCACTAAAAAAGGATGCTATGAACTTCCATAGGTACTGTGCTACCCCAAATAAGCTCCTAAATTTAGTGAAATTGTTAGGAACTGACCACTTGATTATGGCCTCCATCTTTGCGGGATTTATCTTTAGTTATCCTCCATCAATCATGTACCCCAAATACACCAACAATTATTGAGAAAAATCACATTTCTTAAGGTTAGAAAACAATATCAGAGTCTCGAACACTTGCACGAGATGTGAGATGTGCTCTTCCTAGGTAGATCTATAAACCAATATTCCATCCAAATATACTATTACAAATGCATATAAATAGGGATACAATACATCATTCATCAATCACATAAATGTCATTGGTGCATTACATAAACCAAAAGGCATTACCAACCATTCATATAGGCGTTGCCTTATCTTGAAGTTGGTCTTCCAAGTGTCTTCTTCTTTAAAACATTCTTAGTGGTATTCCAATTTGAGATCCAACTCGGTGAATTACTTGGCTTACTGCAATTGATAAAACAAATCATTAATCATGGGAAAAGGGTATTTATTCTTGAGTGTGATCTTGTTCAAATATCTATAGTCAATACACATTCACCAAGTCCCATCCTTATTAGGTATTATGATGATTGGTGACCCACATGGCGATGTGATTGGTCGAATTACTCCTTTCTCTAGTAGTTGTTGCAACTATTTCTTCACTTCACCTGCTTCTAGAACATACTGTCTATACAACCCAATATTTGGTAATGGGAAGTCAGACAACAATTGTATCTCACATTCCAATTCCCTCTTGGGCGGTGACCCTTTAGGATACTAGAGCAATACTTTGTATACTTGAAATAACTCCTCCAATTGATGTTTTTGATATTTGGTACATCCCTCTAGGGAATCCTTTACTCTTATCTATTCATCGCCTAACCAATTCTCTCTTAAGAATAACAATACATACTTCTTACTATAATTGATCAAACTTTTTGGCTTGGTTGACACTTTCTAGAGAGATATTTGACTTACCTTTGTATGCATTGATGATGTAATATTTCTCATCCTTGATCAAGAAATACTGGTTTTCTCTCCTCATGAAGATCAAATCTTTCATAAACATGTAGGGGCTTCCAAACACTACACCACACATGTCAAAGGATACTACATCTAACTCCACTTCATCAATAAAATATTCACTTATAAAAAACTTGATCTTACATTGTTTCTTGACCTCGAGCTTTGCATCCTTTTTTACCCATCCTAATGGATATGAGATAGGATGATCATGAACGTATAACTAAATCTTGCTGACCAGATCAACTGCTATGAGGTTGGCATGTGAATCAAAATCGAATAGAGCATCTACCTTGGTATGTTTTACTTGGATATTTAAGTGGAAGAGTTTAGTCATATCCTTTTCCACCTTGTGATGAGGGCTACTCATATTCAACTCCTTTTACACTAAGGTGCATACAATATTCTCATCCACATCCGAGGTTCTTTCTACCAAGTTGCTTGAATCCATGGCTAGTAGGTTCTTCTTGCTGGCATCCTTCTTATGGTTCTTTCGATTCAACTCTAGATGTAGCTTCCAAATTTTGAGTTAGATCCACCACCCACCTCAAAAGGTTTAATTTTTTTTTCTAAATCCATCACGAGGAGGGACATTTTATGAGATATATCAGTGACTTTCTCTTCCATTCTTTCAAATATTTATTATAGTGCATACCGAGGGTTGTTATGAATGGACTCATCCTCCATGGATATGGTTCTGTGACTTCCTTCTTAATCCAATTCCTAGATCCTGCAAACTTTCCACAAATACTCCAAGAAAAATACTTTGATACCAACATGATTGATAAAATTTTGGGGATATTCCACTGGAATAGTTTTTCACAACATATATTGTATTATGCTTAAATATTTTACCATGCAGATTATTTCCTTAGATATCATATTTATTATCACTAACTTATTGTCCAAATTTATGAAAAAAACTGAAATAAAAAACTGAAATAACAATCAAATGAACACAAGATGTATCATGGGAAGTCCTAAATGGGACAAAAACCCAATTATAAGGTGATGCCTATGTTCTACTCTCTTTTCTTCAGTTATGAGAATGAAAATACAAAGGAAGAGGCATTCACTATGGAGTTGCCTTTGACACTGTGGCTTGAATGGATACTACAAAATCTTCTTCCTCCCGTATTATGCTCTCAAATGCCACTCTTAGATTCTATGATCAACTATAAATCCCTCTCCTCCTAGCAACCCAGTAATTAACATAGTCTGCTAGTCATATGGGGTTAGGGTTTTTTCATACCTCAACCCTCAATTAGTGTTGCAGTTTTGGACCTTCTAGAATCTTCTTGAAAGTATAGAAATGACTAGTCCCACATGTGAGTAATGTGCGCTGACATGGAATCCACTTTGTACGATGGCGGTTAACATGGTAGGTCAACTTGTAGAAGGAATATCTTCTGCATATGAACTCCAATTGAGCTGATTTTTAGATTGTTGGAAAGATCTTGCTGTGTAGAACACCCTTGATGGGATGTGAGCTATGCTCATATAGTTTTGATCCAAAAAAATGTTGTTTGATGCCTAAAAATTGATCTAGAAGGTTCAAGACCCAAATATCTAAATTGGGACTTACCACTAAAATGGGCGCTGTAAGCCAATTCCTCCAATTTTTCCATCAATAAAGTACCAAGATAGATGAAAAATTATATAATGATCCATTCTGGATCAATTTTATGCTAGTTAATTTTGTATATGTGGTTGTGTGAACCATGAATTCCCCTAGGACCTACAACATGCCATGTCTAAATTGTCTACATGTGTGCATTGGACTACATCCAAGGAGGTTCACATGACTAGCATTCCATAGTGGCATTGATAGATTGCTAAGATTGTTTGTATGTTTGAGACAAAGCTATTGCTAATTTTATTGGACTTGCAAGTCCATATTCTAATTCACTTAGCTAATTGGGTTGAATTAGCTAGGGTGGTATCATGTTTTTGGATTATTTTCTTAGAGAGATACATGAAAATATTGAAGGGGTTTGTTTGACAAAGGGAAAAATCTAAGGGGTTTATGGAGGAGGGCTACATAGTATACGAGTCATTCTATTATACTAGTGAGTACATCAAGAAAATCGATGACACACCTGGCACAATGGTTTGGGATGACCAACAAGATGAGGACAAATGAGAAGGGGAGCTACTACAAACAAACAAAAAAGGTGCATAATAAAGAGTAAGTCACTTATATTTTGTCAAAATTTTAGAGTAATTTTTTACTAGAAATCAATAATATATATTTGATCTCATACTATTCATTTTGATTTCATGAATACAGAAACGAATTTAGAAATTGACACCATGAATAAATTCATATTTTAAAATGAAGAGAAGAGAAGGAACCAAGACAATGATAGGAAAGAACTTAGATGGTTGAATGGTATAAGCATGCCTTATCTTGATAATTTAAAATAAAATATGCCAATGATATATCCCAATAGATGGGTGGTTGGCCAAATCAAAGAAAAATATGGTGCATCCAGGGTCATTTCCCATGTGGTGAAGAGGATGTACTAAACAAAGGAATCAAGTGCATCAAATATGTAATAGATTCTCTATGTACATTATTAACATTATAATTATAACATCTATATGTTTTTATTTAAGTTTCTTAGACATATTACATCGTCATTTGTTCACATTTTTTCGGGTGCATTTAATCCCATCTATATGGACATATGGACATCATTTTTACACTGAGAATGCCTATGATGGATGAGTCACACTAGACTATGGAATGGAAGTTGAGTTTTACATATCTAGTCATGATATCACCATGATTGGAACATGATAGAGGGGAAGTTAGGTTATGTTAAAAAGATACAAGACATCATGCAAGTGGACTTCTCATCTTTCCAATGTGTTATTTTTAGGTGCAAGTGGTGGAATACCTTCAATTGGAGTAATGTAAAGGAATATTGTAATAGTGGGATGATATTGATTAATTCTAGAAGGATGTGGGGTGAAACTAAGAAGCCTTATGTTTTCCAAAAGCAATGCAACCAAGTGTTTTTTAACTCGAACATGTTGGATAGGGATTGGTGGTTCATACTAAGACATGATTTGAGATAAAAAAAAAAAAATTAGAACAACTATGTTATAATGGAAAATGAGGAAGATAATTAGGGTGATGGCAATGAATGTGATATGTACATGTCTTATTTCAACATTTATATCATAGATATATCATTTTATTATGGTTATCCATAATTGGTTAATTATGTTTTTATATGCATTTTAAGATGTTGGATATGAAAAGTGAATGAACATTTATGACTTTCATGTTGATTTTTTTTTTTGGAAGATCTTAATAAAAAAATAATGATGATGAAGAGCCTATTCCATTTTGCATAACCTTATGATATATATATATGTAATGTCACATTTTAAGATTTGGGGATTTTTATAATTCATAGTACCATGCTCTTTTACAAGGTGTTTGTTTTTAAATAACATTGTCAATAATATAAATGACTTTGTCACTTTTTTTCTGAGGAAAGAGACTCATAGAAAACCCTTCGAATACTTCCTCATGTTCCATGGATGGTAAACATGGTAAATCGTCGACCTTGATTATGGGGCCTTGCCCTATGGGAATCAAGAGAGTCAAATTCAGGACCAACAACAAGCATGAAAACTCACATCTGGATCTTTACCAATTGAGTTAACCCTTGGGACTATAAATGGATTTATTACTTATTAAAAATATTGATTTAATTCAATATTAATATCTATGAGTGACTAAAATTAATGAATATATCATAATTGAAAAAATATTTATAAAAGAATAAAAAAAAATAGGTACTTAAATGAGGAAACTTAGTACCTTATGATTTGACTCGGAAAAGGTTAGATAAAAATGACTAGAGAAGTGATACATATATATAAGTTTAAACCAATTAGGAGAAGAGATTTAATAGAAGATTTACTAAGACAAGTTGATTTCTAAAATTATTCAAATGTGATTTATAATTGTTTTTGTGATTTAATATACATGCACGATGCGCTCTCTCTCTCTCTCTCTCTCTCTCTCTCTCTCTACACACACACACACGGGTGCACGTGCACACACACACATAACCATAATTGGAATATTTTTATATTAAGCAAAAGTTGTAGTCGTGTTTGTAGTAAAATTACAATAAATTATATTTCAAAATAGCACATGAAAGCCTAAAAGAGACTAACTACCAACACAAAGTTGTAGAACATAAGTAGTTTGAGATACCAAATTGTCCAAAAAATCTGATAGTATATATCTTATAGAATAGACCTAGAAGCCAAAGAACTTTGTAATACATATAAACTTAACATAGGGCATTTCAGTTGGTGGCTTTATCTGTTGCTTCCTTGGCTGAGTTAGAGACTTGCTTGGCCAATTCAAGAGGATTTCTTGCCTTGTAGTGGGCCATGCTTGTCATTTATAACAATACCCCCCTCTTATAACAAAGAGGATTGATTTTCATACTCGTCGAATAAAGTATTGTTTCCCCTCATCACATGATAATAATGAATTTTAGAAAAATATTTTTTTATGGTTTTAATTTGCTCTATCACTGATGCCAAAAGCAAATCCATAGGAATAATGTCCAATACCATGTGTTTGATGATGTTTTTGGAGTCACTGATCATTATTGGACTCTA
>SNQJ01S0162278.1:9349-25319 GCA_010110895.2 Picea sitchensis
AAATTTTCCATCCTACCGCACGAATGATGGCCATA
Organism: Picea sitchensis; assembly: GCA_010110895.2. Taxonomy (NCBI): domain Eukaryota; kingdom Viridiplantae; phylum Streptophyta; class Pinopsida; order Pinales; family Pinaceae; genus Picea; species Picea sitchensis. The sequence goes on from SNQJ01S0162278.1 coordinate 9,385, forward strand.
TTTTGCATTGCACCGTTTATTTCAAAGTCTATTCATGAACAACTTAAGGATTTTCCTTTAAACATAGTTTTTTGTTTCCAGTCGTATTTCGTTTACCTACTCATTTTTCAGAGAAAGAATGACTTTCATAGTTTATACCTAGAGACTGAAAACGAAGTTGGAGAACTTGCCTCAGTTATTCATTGGAACCCCGTAGTAAGAAGTAAACCTCAAAATGTGGGTTTTTATATTTATGTAAATTCATCCATGTCTATAGTTTATACTATTTTTCATGAGAAAAGTCCCCCTAGAATTTTCCCAGAGATTAAAAATTTGTTGCAAGAATCTTCAGAGACTCAATTAGGAGATTGGTTCCTTTTCAAAGAACATACAGAAACAAGAATGTATGGTGTAGAGGTTAAACCTTTTAAACTTTCAAGTTTCTTAACCATGAGAATTTTTGCTTTAGAATTCGTAAGGAAAAGTCTTAAGTTTGATGAGGTTCATTTTATTCCCAAAAGAAAAAAGACTAACTTTAATTCCAAATGGGAGATTGGACCTTTTCTTGTGCATAGCGGTTCAACCTTGCAGGTGTTGGAAACAATGTTACAAGAATTAGGACTTGAACAAGGAACAACTTGGAAATACGATCCTTTAGGGGTTATTATTAACAGAAGACTGGAGCTTGGTATTTTATCATATAAGCATCAAATCAAACATGATCTTGAACATATTAGAAATATGGATACTTGGGAGGAAAGGAATAATTTTCTTCAGGGACATAAAGAGACTCAATCAACTCAATAAGTAAATATTCACACACCTCTAAAACAAGAAAATACATTGAAAATGAGTCATAGCTGGGAACTTCAAGATGATATGGAAATGGAAAAAGGACAATCAAGTAAGAAATATAGAAATGAAGTAATCATAGATGATGGTCCAGAGGGAGAAGCTCAATCTGAGACAGGAACATCGACAAAGATTAAAAAACAAGTTGCTTACTCAATACACTCTATTCCATCAATATTCATGAAGCCACCAGGAGAAGGGTCTATAGATGTCAAGCCACAAATTGTATTTTATAAATATGATGATATGAAAAACATGAATGGACAAATTAAATAGCTTTGGAACCAAAAGTTGAATCAGGATTCTCCAGATACAAGATTTCTATCTGGAATTGATTTTGAAAAATGAAGGTTGAATTTGGCAATATTAAAATCATTTGGTCCAAGCATTCAAGGACATAACAATTATACGGAAACCAACTTTTCTCTAAATCTTGATGAAATTCCCTTAATGGACAAAATGGGCCTACATAATCAAATACGGGAAATGGTCAATAAAGATATTTTGAAGACTACTCTTAGTTTACAAAGATTGTAGAAAATGAATAATCAACTTAAACAATAGTTGAAGCAGGAGAAAACAAGTTCAAGAGTGAAGCAGATGAGAATAGATGATATACAAAAAAAGATAGTTAAATTAAGAGATGATGCTACAAATGAAGAACCTATTCAGAATATGGTAAGTGACAAAGATAATGAAATTGATATTTTGAAAAAATGATTAAAGTTATCTAATGTGGATCATTTACAGACCCCAGAGCTTTTGGTCATTCAGAAGGAAAAGGAAAAATTGGTTGAAGTCGTAGCAAAGTTAAATGAACAATTTTCTCTCTACAACAACAAATACAAGTTATAAAATAAGGAATACCCTCATAATCTTCAGATGTCACATTTGCAGGTAGTTCAGAGGAATTAGCCAGGGCATTGACTGATCTAAATGCTAAAGATATTGAGCTAGATGAATCAAGAAGGGTAGTTTCAACTTATGAAACTGAGATCAATCTTTTGAAAGAGCATATTGGGGAAGAAGAAAGGAATCTAAAAAAGATACAGGTATCAAAATCAAAATTACAGGAAGAGTATGATACATTGAAGACCAAGCTTTCTGGAAAACCCTATTTAATGGGAGCACAACATAAAATTTGGGATAAAATTATGGAACATGTGAATAAGATGTAGAAATGATTTATAATAATGGAGGAAGAGGATAGCTTGGTCAAGAAGGTTGAAAAAGACATTGCAAAGGTTGGACAAGAATTGGGAGATAAGCCTCAAGTTGTCAACAAAATCATTAGAGTCCTTAACTCCAAGACAAAAGAGGAATTAAACCAAATTGGAGTTAAAGATAGAGTAAGTGCAATTATGGATTTTGAAAAAGTTCTTACTAAAAGGAACTTAATTAAACAAGTTCAAAGTAAACGCGTTCACCTTCAAAGGAATGTGCAATGGTATAAATATCATTATAAAAATATGGTGGAAATGGGATTACCTAAATAGTATGGTAAAAAATGTTTTTCTCTCTCTGCCAAAATATCAACAATTATTGGTCTCAACAAGGGAAAATGTTAATAAATTCAAAGTAGTTACTGGGATATTAAAAGGTCAAACCATTTTTTATCTTTTAGATGATGACTTCTTTTTATTATGGCATTTGAGAAATCTATTTCAAACTACTCCAACGTATGAAGCATGTACCGAGCTGCAGAAAGATTATAGAAGAATGACATCATGCAAGTATCCTCTTAATCAAGAGTGGGAACAGTTTGCACAACTCCAATGACCTGGCCAACAACATGGAGAAAAATCAGGGATTCCAAATATGTTCCATGAGTTTTGGGATTTAGTTTGTCTATTTTTTGTAATTTTCACTTAAGACTAGGAAAATGTAACCAATTTGGTTACACACTTTGTATATATAAAAGAACAATTGAAGAATGGAAGAAGGACTTCTCGACCTTATATGTAATTGAAGACTTTTCAATAAGGAAATCATTGTTCTAGATAATGACAATTGTGGATTTTAATTGGCAGAATGACTATGATTGTTATATATAGAGAAATGGATTGATGACATGCATGCTTGTGTGTTAAATAATAAGAGCCAATGTTGAGTTTATCATTAGACAAAGTTAATTGATGGTTGATTAGTCTTTCCTATTCTATATTGTGATTTAAGTTTTCTTTTATACAATGAGTTTCTTTAGTAGAGGAAGCCATGGCAGAGGTAGGGGCAGAAATGATTTTTGGCAAAGAGGTAACAGGAGACCCAGACTCTCCATTCACTTTGATGTTTATCCTCAAGAGTTGAATCAACTATTTCAAGCTAGTTTCTTCAACCCGGTGGGTCAAGGAGTATTCCARCCACATCCTAGACCACATAGACCCCCTTACCAACCTCATAAGAATATTTCAAATGTMCATGTTCCACCGCATGTCTCACTCCAGTCAGAGGTCCCTATTAATGATGGTTGGCAAGACATTGTCAATCAACCTACAGTCCATCATCATGGTTGTCCCACAGTTTTATTGTCATTTCTTCCTCCACCTCCACACAACCAGTATGCCCAACAAATTGATCATATTTTGTCCCCTTTTCAATCCTCACATGCAAGAAAAAAACTTAATACAACCATCCATGAATGTTTGTCAAGAAAAGGTAAAAAAGTGCTCATTCATGCCAACTCTTCTAGTGACTCCTCCCAGTCAGTTACCTCTCATTCCCAACAGAATAATGAACAGTCTCCAGTTCTTAGTGAAGTACATCCTAATGCATTCAATCAACCAAGCACTAAGAAGATCATCTCTGCAAACAAGGGGGAAAAGGCAGAAAATGGTGGGAAGACGCAGATTGCTTCTCATAGTAAATATGGCTTTTAATTATTGCAAGACAATTTGTATGTTTTGGTTATTTTTGGGACAGCCTGATACTATTATCTTCATTTTTGGACAACCGGTCTTATTTTTTTTTTGTGGTGGCGTGATGCATTTATTTATTTGATATATACATGGATAATTTTGGGGAGACACGAGGGAATACTCAATTGATTGGTTATGTGTTTATTTATGAGGGGGCATGATTTATTTTAAAAATAAATTATGGAGCCACAAGGAGGGAATCAAGATTTAAAAGATTTAAAATATTAGCGGTCTCACCTATTAGTCATTATTTAATAAATCCTTTAGAAATTATTATTATTATTATTTGTCTCTAACTAATATTAAGTCTATTATGACTTAACTAATGGTAGTTTGAAATTACCACAACCTCTTTTGAGGAAGATAAAATTTGATCAAAGGAAGAGACAAAAAAGAGAGAACAAGGAAGAATTTTATGATATAAGGTCTACTCGTAATCTTGTGAGATTACTTACTTTCATTCATTTTGAGTTATCTTAGAGTCTTAACCCTCTTGTTGACAACAAGGTCTTATTGAATATAACAGGATTCAAGGATTGAGATACATATTTTAGTAGCTTATTCATGAAAGGTTGATCATATGATCGTGATAGTCTGTGTATTCTAATTTGTATATGATTTAGATTTCATTACTGATAGGGAATATTTTGTAGAGTCAGTGAATGGTATTTTCGTGGCTACATTGATCTAGACTTGTAGTCTTAGTCCTCTCTTGTTGTCAGAGTCTTTTTGTATTGTGCTCATCGAAGACCTCTAAATTTGATCTTGGTACATATCCTCGCAAGGGTTTGAAAAGGGGTTATGATTGTAACTTGGAATGAAATTAATAAAATCACTTTGTTGGTTTTGTCTCACGTGTGTATTTTCTAATACTATTTTCAGATTTGAATTTCATTTGTTCCTCAACCTAAAAACACGGTACATATACACTTTTCACTTTCTTTCTTTGCTCTGTTTAATTAGAAAAGGCGGCATTGATTCTTTGTACTTATTGCTCGAGAATCAATTGATAATGTTTTCTAAGGCTATAAACCCTGAGCGATAATCCCAACTATCTTACCCTAGACTAGTAAGATTTGAAAATGTTGGAGTGAGGTTCCTAGTACCTTTTACTCAACACAAAGGTATCTATGGACCATGGTCAAAGGTTTATTAAGGAGGAAAATGAGGGCCTAGCCTCTAAATATGAGCATCTAACTATTTCATGATAATTCGTAATTAATGTGCCAGTTTATATGGTTGCAGAAGGGGATATTTCATGGTTCTATTATTTTTTGTAACTATTTATAGTCTATATTGTCAACTCTTTCTTGGATGTGGCACCCTATTGGAGACTCTAGGAACTAGATATGTATCTAATCCTTTTTGGAATACGTGATAATATGATGTCTAAATTGTGAGACTTGTGATAGGTATATGGATATATTGTTGGCTCTCATGAACACTAGAGAGATGGATCTCTTTTATTTATTTTTTAGCCACTTGTTGTTGCTTGAATGATGAAATATAGAATGTTGATATAGCATCTGAAAATTTTAATTTTGTTCTATAAAATAAAATTATGTTTTTTTCCACAGAAAAAGAAACACGTCGTTAAAAGCAACTTTACCATTTTCCCCAAAATGATACCATGTTCTTTAGTTAGTGAGAGATATTGTGGCTATATGATGACATTATAATTATTTTTTACTAAAGTGATTCACGCATATAACTTCCTTGACATGTAAGGACAAGGAAGATGCTACTTGCAAAAAAATTTGCTAGGTTTGTGAATCTATCCTTTGTTATTGTGGATGCAATAACCTTAACATGGGAACAAGTTATTTTCACCAATTTATTTGCTCATTAAACTCCTCAAGGAAAAAGGACTTGATATTGATCTATACATTACATTTTTGGCCATGTATATTTACTATCAACTAGTTTTTGCAAGGAAATACTTCAATGTGCTTTAACATTTTAATGGATCACAACAACTAGTTATCATAATAATGAATAGTCAATTATTTAGCATTAGTATTTCTAGTAGGATTATGGGTATGGTTATCAACTAGGATTTATTCCATCTAAGATAATATTCTTTTAGATTAGGCATTGGTGTAATGCGGACCAATATTTGGTCACAAGATGAGTAATATGGCATCAAATACCAAATTATTCCAAGACATGATATGGAATGAATGTTGGAACATAAAAACATTTGGTAATTGAATTTAATGGAAGCAAAGAACATAGGTTTCCTTTATCTTGTTTATATTGATTCTCATAGGCTATCTTTAGCTTATTATGTATCAATTCTCATAATATCAACCACTACGATTAGTGGTTAATGTCAAAATATCTTCTTCCTTGTCTTTTCTTTCTATTACATCTCACTAGGATCACTGCTACAAACTGCATCGGCATCTAAAATGTGTGAATTTCTATGCCTCTCACTCTAAGTTTCATCCCACAATGATGAAATCTCAGGTTTCCCCTTAAACAACTTAGTGGCTTAGTTTTTTGTGATAGTAACTAGCTAGCTTAAATTTCTTTGTGATCAAACTTTGGTTCTTGCACATGAGCCTAAACATACTATTGAGTTTGAGGCATGAATAATTAATAGCCTTAACTAACTCCAAACAAATAAATCTGAAAGAAAAAGAAAAAATATTTAAGGTGGTAAAACAACATGGATAGTTTTCATTAGCTATGTAAATTATGATGGTATCTTAAAGCTCCTATCAAAATTCTTTGATATCACATCTTGAAGAGTAATTTCATACATTTGTTATTGTAACGAAGTCACGACTAGATAAACATAAACATAAACTTATTAAAATAATAGAAAAAGCATTGATGTTTTCAAGTTTTCATACCTTATAATTTCATTGATCATTGTTCTTCTAATCCAAATGAGTGGAATCCTCTAAAATCTGGACCAATGCAAAGAAATTATGAATAAAAAGAAATATAGATTAAAACCTAAATTTATGTGACTTGACTATAAACCTACTATAACAAGCAATTCATAATAATATAACAAGCAATTCATAATAATAGAGAAATTATTTATATTTTTGTGTTGTCATACATGAAGTATATACTAACCATAACCCTATGGATCACTTTTTGTAAAGGTAGATATTTCATGATTTGATACTATGATCCAATAAGTTCGATTTGTGTCAGGGACACATTGTCTAGTGATGATTGTTCTTGTAATTCAAAAGGGTCAAATCCTCTAAAATCTATAGCAATTTTCAATAATAAAAAGAAGTATAGACTAAAATATAAATTGATGTGTTTTAATAGAAATTATAAAATATTGTATACTTATGATTGTTAGCTTTTTTCCCAGGAAAAATTAGCTCGAAATTTATATTAGTATAAACTCATTTACAGTAAATGCCAACCAGCTGTGGCAAGTTCCAGCACAAAACCAAGATCTGAAAACGAAAATACAGAGAGCGCATTGTTGTCCAGTGACTACAGAGATGAAAAGGCGACTCCTTATCCCCTCCGGCAGGCCAGAAAACCAGAATCAATGGGATCACCACCATGTGCAGTAAGAAACAGGAAAGAAATATCTCCACAGAGGGAAAACATTCATCCACCCTCGCCACTCATCCAAAACGTGATGGAGCATAAGACAGGCCCACATCGAATCATCCAAATCAAAATGATAATTCTGTATCAAGATTCGAAGAGATTTAATGTTGTGATCTGACTCTCCAGGCCTCCATCGCTGTGGAAGATAAACAGTCTGCCCGCCACTTCTGGTAAAGCGCGCTTAGAAAGAGCATCAGCCTCCGAGTTATGAGCTCTGGGAAGATGACTGACAGTGAGGGCCGAGAAAAAGTTGGCCAGCTGCTGCGTTTTGAGCTTCCATCCTTCCACATGGGAGGAATGGAGTTTACATTTACCATTAAACCAATATACAATGACTTTTGAGTCTCCTAAAATGCAGAGGTAGTTTATGGACCAGTAGAAGGCCAGCGTAAGGGTTGTCCAGAGGCCCAACAACTCCGCTTTTGTATTCGAGCCCACACCACAATTCAGGTACCACTTGGTAGACCTTGTCGGATGAAATTTGAATGTGCCTCCAGCACCGCAGCAAAGGCCAGAAGACAAGGCTGCACCATCGAAACAAGCCACTGTATGATCTAGAGGCAGATTTAAAAACACCGCTCTGGGAGGGAGAGCCTTGGTAGAAGACGGCTGCCAGTGCAAATGAGCCAAGATTCTGTAGAAGACAGCCTGCACAGACGGAGTGGAGTCCTCAAAGAGGGCCTTATTTCTTTCAAGCCAGATTTTCCAACACACCATAATAGCCAGAGAAGAAGGCGCTGCATGATTTGATAACCAGGTGGAGAGACAATCTGTTATAGAGGCACCAGACCAGAGGAGAGGAAGGGGAAGATGCAGCAACACTTGGGTCCAAAGGGCTTGTGCAAACCTACAGTGAATCAATAAATGGTGAACATCCTCTGAAGCCTCTCTGCAAAGGACACAAAGACTAGGACCCTGCCATCCCTTCCTACAGAGGACCTCCCAGGTAAGGATTTTCTCATTTGCACAGAGCCAAATGAAAATTTTAAGCTTGAGGGGAAGGGGACGAGTCCACAACCTTTGGAGCCACTGCGGAGATGGATATGTGTCACTGTCTGGCAGAAGTGCCAAGTAGACATTCTTGGCACTGACCTTTCCGGAGCCATCTCCCCCAGCCCAATAAAGAGAATCCCGCTCAGCAGAAAGAGAAAGACCAGCACACTTAAGAGCTGTTATAAAAGAACCCCATTCTAAGGCCATCGGACCGCTGAGAGACAGGTCGCTACTTTGAAGCCACTGATCGGGGAGAGGGAAGGCACCGGACTCATGTTTCAATTGTGCCAGAGTACAGTAGTTTAGTGCAAGCAGATGGGATCTGAGCTGCAAGGAGATGATCGATTGGTCTTCTAATCCCACTATTTTATCACGACCAATTTTAATCTCTTCACCCGAACCTGGCCTCCAACGAAGCCAATGGAGGATCACCTGGGAGGAAGAGACCAGGCCTCTCCAGAAAGAAGATGACCACTTCTGAACGAGAGAAGTCTTACGCAGCCAAGCAGGGAGGGAAAGATCACCAAGATATTTGGCCCTGATGACTCTATGCCAAATGCTATCTATCGAGACCGCTCGCCAGAAGGAACAAGCCAATAATGCCGAGTTAAAGATGGTAAGGTTCCTTAGACCCCAACCCCCCCTCTTTTTGGGTTTTGAGATTCATGATTGTTAGCTTACTCCATTTGTTTGCACAACAATCAAAAAGTACATGGAAGTGATGATTGTTCTTGTAATTCAAAAGGGTCAAATCCTCTAAAATCTAGAGCAATTTTGAATAATAAAAAGAAGTATAGACTAAAATATAAATTGATGTGTTTTAATAGAAACTATAAAATATTGTATACTTATTTGTTTGCACAACAATCAACAATCAAAAAGTACATGGAAAATAAATACAGCATTAAATAGTGCACATGCATGCCTTCTCTCTACCACATTGCCATAACTTGTAATAAATAACATACGAATATAAATGTGTTTGCTCAATAAATTAAATGAAAAAATAAATGTTCAATCATTTGTGTGAACTTCTATAAATGCCATGCCACTTTCCCTCTTCTATATTAGTTGGTTCATTCATTTTTGTTTTTGTCATGACATGTGATTCTTTTTAAATCAAATCATATTTCCCATTATCTTTTACTTGTTGCATCCATATAATGTTCCTATATGAAGAAAGTGACCATACTCGGTGTAATAATTGTTGAGCGAAAACTGAAATGTATTGCACATAACTTGCTTTTGCTTATGTAAAATTTCAAACATGAGATCAAGTTCATCATGACAATTAATAATGTTCCTATATGAAGAAAGTGACCATACTCGGTGCAGTAATTGTTGAGTGAAAACTGAAATGTATTGCACATTTCAAACATGAGATCAAGTTCATCATGGCAATTAATAACAATACACATTAGTATATTTCATGGTATGTAATGAATAATGTAATTCACTATATTATGTTTCATGGTATGTAATGAATAATGTAATTAACTATATTTATTTTGTTATTTATTTTGTTATGCATTGAATTGTTTTTTTTAATATTTTTGTAAATTAGATATTATAAAATTATTGGTATTTCTATCTAATATGAATTGTGTTGTATACATGAGGTTGTTTTATATGTACATTGACAAATGCAACATCAGAAAAGCTTATATATGCATTATATTTTGAGAATGTATGAAATGTATTATATTGGAATCATTTTCATCTATTCTCATATTATTGGGATAGACAATGAATTTGTTATGCATTGAATTTTTTATTTTAATTTTTGTGAAAAATAATCTCTTATAAAATAGGCATATTGTCATTGGCATAAATTTACCTTATTGGTATTGTATCCCTATCAAAAACTACATTGATAACATCGGAAATCCTATACATACATTAATATAGAAATGATGTTGTAATCAAATAATATATCAATAAGTCAATGCTTAAGTAATGAAATTTATATGCACCGAAATTTCAACCTTGCATATGATTCTTTGTCTCTGAAAAATGTATTTTTATTAAAACAATACAATAATGCACATAATAATAGGAACTTTGAGGTTAGCAATGTATCGACACAATGATAGCCTGATTGAAAATCATTGCAACTATGTTTATTTGATATGAAAAGGAAATTTTAATTTTATGATCCTTATAAAGAGCAATATTAATACTACATTTAGGTGGCAGTGGCTTTAATAACCCACTATTAATGTTGCAACTTAAAAAATATAACTATCATTATTGTCAAACAAAACATGTTTAGAAAGAATTGCATTCCAATCTCTTATTATTACAACTATCGTCATTAATAAGACCTTAATGCGATATTTATCTAGTTGTAATGTTAAATCTTGTTGATTCGTGGACTATTATTTCTTAAGTTGCGCACTTGTATTTATTACCTCTACTACACAATTTGTCGAATTAAATGATTCCAATTGCACTATTATTTTTTAAGTTACACACTTGTATTTATTACTTCTATTACACAACTTAAAAAATAAAGAAATAGTTTCAATGTGGAAAATATTATTAAGAATATCATTGCTAAAAATATTACTAAAAATATCATTGCTTCTACCAGAATAATATATCAACCTTCACATTCAATAATAGTCCAGAAAAATATTTTTTTTGTTTAATTTAATTACTATAATGAGTTATTTATAGTCATCTATGTTGAACATTAAAAATAAAATAAAGTTAAAGTCAAACACTAAACTGATATCAAGTACACAATGAACTCAGTGCAATGGCCTTCGGGCAGGAACTATTAAGGTGTGGAGGATTTGTATGGTACGGCTTTGTTATTTATTATCATTTGAGAATCTTATATTCACCAAAAAGGCCTCTATTGAAAATATAAAATGCACTTTAACAAAAGTGCTAGTATTCCTTGATTAATATAAAAGTTTCTTATTTTTAAATAAGGTGATTTTTAAATGTAAAGTGAAGAGGACAAAAAAGTTTAAGGTTGAAAGAAAATATAATGAAAAAAGTTTAAGGTTGAAAGAAAATATAATGAAAAGAGAAAATGAACATATCACTTCAAATCAACACAACACAACATAGTAGCAAAAATCATTGGCATTACCTTTACTCTCAAGTAATCATTGGCACCATTGAAAAGATTGTAATCTAGTTTTAAGTGAAATAAACCAATAAGACAACACAAAGAACTGATAATATTATTTTTTAATTATCAAATCCAAGATAAGTAGTATTCAAGAGTTGATTTCCAAAACCCATCATTTGCACAACGTTATACACATACACCATTGATGGCATTCACCCTCCCAAACCATACTTCATATACAAATACTTTTAACAATTTCCTCATAAGTTGCACATTCTACAAATGTATTGCTTACAAGTATCTTGGACAAGCATTTTTTTTCACAACTCTACTCTTAAGTTTCAATGTTCTTGTACTTAACATTTTTTTTCATAAGCATGGTTACAATAGCATTCCAAGTTTTAATTGAACATAATACTTACACTTGGTAAGATTCTCCTTCAATAAGTATTATTGATTTCATTATAAATCACAATCAACAATAATAACCAATCAACAATAATATTAAGATAAACTAGTTTCAAAAGAGAGCCCAATCATGGCTCTGTAGTAAATTAGTTTACTGTGATTAACAAGCCATAGATTCAATACTAGAAACTACACATAAACATTAAGTACATAAGCGTACATAAGTCCATACAAATAATAATAGAATCCTATAGTCTTTATTTCTCTTCATCTTGTTTCATATATTTCATCAAACACTTTCACACACTCTTAATAGAAATATTTTGGCAGATTACTTTCAATAAACACATGGCATGCAACCAACAACACTTGTGTTGAATTATGCATCTTTAACAAACATATACTCAATTAAACACTCTTAATAATATTACAATCAAAGCATGTAATTTGTAGTAAAACTTCAAAGAGATAAGAGATAATTCACTATAAAAATTTAGAAATAAACCCTAAACACCAAAGGTGTCCAAACATTCACCATGAACAACACCAAGAATATAGAGAAAAGAACCCTTAAGGTAGGGTAACACCATCAAATACTCCTTATGGAATGAATCACTCCACAAGTCAAGTTTGCTACAAGACAATACAATTCAACACATATCCAATACAATGATAACCATGTGTATTTATACTTTCTCATGAGTATTCCTAGGGGTCTTATGCCAACTACCCCTTATTATTATATTATTTCTTTTTAATCACATAATGAGCATATTATTCATCTTAATCACATAATGGAAATATTCCAATATTATGGCCACATTACATTCAATATTCCCTTAGGTATCTCTCTAGGTACCTCATATTACTCCATATTATCCTCCCTAAGTACATTACATTCCATCCCCCTTGGCATGTTTCATCATCGAAACATGGGAAGAAACCATATAATATGACCTACTAAACAATGTAGTCAACTAGTACCATGCACAAGCATCCATCCATCCTAGTGAAATGTAGACTGTTGAAAGATTGGTTTTCATTGATGTCAACCTTTGAAGAAGTCTGGTAGCCCCAAAGGTATGGTTATGGAACCCATAGTTGATCAAGTAAAAATGTCATGAAGGGCAGTGTAAATGTTGGTAACTTACTCATGGATGGATTTTCCTTGTCGTGTCGTTTTCGGTGATAGGTGGTATACCACGTAGTTCCTCACAGTTGAGGAGTTATGGCCTTGGAATGTTAGAAGCCCCGAATAATGGTCAAGAAGCCTCTAGTTGGTTACAAGTCTTTAATGAAAGGGTAAAGTGGTTGTAACAACAAAGATAGGAATCCCCTAAGATTAAGGAAAGAGGTTACCCAACAAAAGTATAAATACACCTCAAGGAGTCATTCACAAGCGTACTTGCTCACTTACTCTATTGAATATCTTCTAGTGAACTAGTAATCTATTTGGCAAGTTAGAAATGGCGAAATATGAGGTAGCGACAAGTGAAGAGTGCAAGAGTTACAGGGTTGCATAGGAGAGCAAAGTTTGTTGAGGAAACCCTAGTTTGGTTGACCCCCACGGGTCAGACCACTAGTGTCCCGCGAGGCATCCCTACAGGTTTCTTATGGCTCATCATGCAAGGCCCCGCATGACAAGATGGCTTAGTCCCACAAGGAAAAGACAAATTTGGGGGTAATGCTAGTACCAAGTCCCTGAAGTTAGAAATAAGCCTACAGGTCGTATCTACTATGTATCAGGTCAGCTACAGAGGAATTAATATGCTTATTTGCTTGTTGTATTTGGTTATGGTATGATACATGCTTGAGGTATGTTTGGTTTGGCACATGATTGAGGTACATCTTTGCTACATGGTTGATAGAGGTATATTCGTGTATCCGGTTATGATATGTATGTTATGGTTCATATTTGAGATGTAGATGTATGGTTGAGGTATACACTTGGTGTATGGTAGCATATGCATGAGGCACATGCTTTGGTTCTTTGAGGCTCTTCATTGATGATATTTCATAGGTATACACATGATTGATGCTATGGTATATGGTACTATTTTTATATGTGGTTGATGATCTAGTACATGGTACATGATTTGATTATGATATGGTTTATACATTGATGCATATTTTGGTACAAGGTTGATGGATGGTATGGTACAGGTTACAGGTTGATCGTATAGGTTATAGGTTGACGGGACAAGTTACAGGTTGATGTGATAGAGACAGTGGCAGTGACAGTGACAGTTGGTCTACACTTATATTTCAAGGTGGCAGGATGGGGAAAGGAAAGGGGGTTGTAGCCTCCTTCTAATTGGTGCCGAAGAACACAAGGTGTTGGAGCTTTCTTCAAGTCAAAGCCTAAGAATTAGGGGGTTGTATCCTCCTTCTGGTTGGAGCTAGAGAATTCAGGGAGTTGTAGTTTCCTTCAGGTCGAAGCCTGTAAATAGGGGGTTGTAGCCTCCTTCTAGTTGTAGTTGGAGAATTGGGAAGTTGGTGCTTCCAATGAATGTAATATTTTAATATATAAGAAAATCATTCAGTGGTTTTCTCCCATTTGCGTTACCACATAAATTTTGGTGTATTGTGTTTCTGTGGATGTCTATTATGCTCTGTTGACTTATACTGCTCATGATATATTGATGATATATTGTTTATTATGTTAATGATTACATATTGTGGTTAAAAGTGATAATAAAGTGATCATATTGATTCATCCCCCTCTCAGTATTCCAACAATTGGTATCAGAGAAGATCCTTCAAGAAACAATTTAACCATTGGAAGGAGATCATGGAATACGCTAATATTGGAGCACCAAGGTTTGATGGACAAAACTATTTCTTTTGGAATAAAATAATGAAAACTTTTTTTCATGCACGGGGATTTGATGTTTGGCAGTTAGTAGTAGACGGATATGTAGCACCATCCACTCCCCTAACTGACAAAGATGGAAAGAAACTCAGTGAAAACAACTCAAAGGATAAATAAACCATTCTGAGCAGTCTATATGATTCAGTATTTGTCATGCATTGCAATACTGCAAAGGATCTTTGGGATGAACTTCAAAAAATTTATGAAGGAGATACCAAAGTCAAGGGAGCTAACCTTCAAACCCTTAGAGCTAAGTTTGAGCAACGGAAGATGAAGGAAGCTGAATACAATGCATCCTACTTTCTGCAAGTTGATGAAATAGTGAACACTATTGTAGGACTGGGAGAAGAAGTTGATGATTCAGTGGTCGTTCAAAAGGTTCTAAGATCTCTACCTATAAGATTTGATCCTAAGATATCAACCCTGGAAGAAAGAATAGATCTTAACAGTTTGAGCATGGATGAGCTACATGGAATATTCACAGCTTAAGAAATGAGGATAGAACAAGAGAACCCGGTCACGAAGAAAGCAACGTTCAAAGCATCCAAGAAGAAAAAGAAGAAAAACAAGAAAAATTCAAAACCAGATTGTAGTTGTAGCGATGAATTAGAGGAAGATGAAGAAGTGGCAAACTTCGTAAGGAAGTTGAAAAGAGGAACCAACAAGTACAAAGGTATGCTTCCATTGAAATTTTTTAATTGTGATGGTATTGATCAGTTTTCTTCTAAATGTCCTTATGCTAAGAATAAAGGTAGCGATGAAGAAGAATATCCCAAGAAGAAAAAGAAAATTCAAAAGGGAGACAAGAGAAGAAACAAAAGGAAAATCTTCAAGAAAAGTTTCTACTCAAAAGAAGATAGCTCTTCATTAGACGAGGATGATGATAGTGACAATGATTCAGAAAGAGTACTCTTCATGGAAGTAGAAGATGATGAATAAGATTCTAAGGATTTTGAATAAGAAGGTGAAGTTGATCTCAGAGAAGAGTTAATCAGTGCCTTAGAAGAACTCGGGAAAGAAAGAAAGAAAATCAAGTTACTCAAGGAAGAGTTAAAGTAGAAAGAAGGATCTCAAAATTCCAACTTAAAATAAGTCAAGCAGATAATCACAAAGTTAAAGATCCAAGTAGAAGAAGACGGGAGGATTGAAGAAACACTCAGAATTCAGTTAGAATAAAAGGAGAAGATGATTGAAAGCTTGGAAGCATAAATAGTCACTCTGAGAAAAGATCTTCAACAAC
>SNQJ01S0162278.1:25329-46785 GCA_010110895.2 Picea sitchensis
TGGAGTCATATTTTGATGTCATAATGTGTATTTATCGAAAATACCTTTCCAACGGGCTATCACACGCCTAAAATGGAGGTCGTGTGCAAAATTTATGACCCCGGGAAGTTGAGGTACCAACTTACCCATAGGGGCCCACATAAATTTTGGTGTTTCATCTCCTAGGTTTAGGTTTTTGGATGTCTATGGTTTTGACATTCATGAGTAATGTTAAAAAGGCTTCTAGAGCCTCATTGTAATCATTCTTCTCATACGGATTCCCGTAGCAGCCACATGTCTTCTCAGAGATAGATACCACCATTCGAGCAAGTGTTTTGGTTCTGCAGTTTTACAATTTCATCATATTTCATTTATTCAATAGAAGATATTGTTCAATGGATATATGTGTTGTTCTTCATATCTCTATGTTTATTTTATTCATTATGTTAATCAGTTTGTTCCACTCCTAAATCTGGATCAGTGGTATCAGAGTGGTCTACTCTTCATTTATTTTTCTTTGTGCATGTCCTCGACAAGATCTGGGTACAAGAAGTTGGGACTTGAACCAATCGAGTCGTTGCAATATCGGTCGCGTTGAGCCCGAAAAAAAACCATGGGAGATGAAAAGAAATATGATGGAGCAAGAAATCCTTTTAAAATGTTGTTTGAGGAAGCCCTTGCACGACAAAGGAATGAAATGATGGACAACTTCAATTATATCCTTCGATGGCTACCCACAGGAGAAGCATCTTCATCAAGCGACCATGCAACCCCCTTTAAGGTACAGGTAAATTTTTATATTCCATTATTTGAAGGGCTGATAGATGTGGATGATGTAGATAAATGGTTGAATCTACTCAAGGGGTATTTTTCAGTCCACAATTTTTTCGATAGGGAAAAGATCACGTTTGCACTCCTCAAGGTCATTCCCCATGTTAAATACTGGTGGGATACTTACTCTAAGCGAAGGGTCGTATATGAATCCACAATGTTTTACATGGGATTCCTTCTAGTACGTCATTAAAAAATGGTACTACCATGTTGGAAGCTATGAGGACCAGTACACCAGATGGACCACCCTACATTAAGAAAGGGACCAGACAATACTGTATTTCATCAATATTTTCCATACCCTACACACCAAGTTGGGTATCAAAGACTCTGAGCAACATGTGGTGATCAAATACCATGGTTGTTTGCATAGATACATTCAAACATAAATGGAGTTTTTGTACATCGCCTCATTGGGTACATCTTATAGATATGCTGTCAAGATCGAGCAGAAATTTAAGCAAAAGAGGCAAGAGTTTGGATCTACAAACTCCTCATAGACGAAGAAGGGAAAAGGTGGCCCCAATCCACACAACAAGGGACAGAGAAAATATGTCCACTCTCACAACAACCATTCCAAGCCACAACACTAGAAGGGAAATGAGAAAAAGAATATGGACACAGGAAAATGGTGTGAATACCATAAAATCCCTTGACACAACACTGAAGAATGTCGCTCCAAGAAGTCACTCGTGGTCGAGATGAAGGCTTCCAAATCAAAGGCCAATTCTGATTCTGAATCATATCCAAAAGGAGGGAAGCAGATTATCGATGTTGAAACCAGTGCCACTTTCTCTACCACTAAAGTCCATCCAAGCGAACCAGAAGAAATAGAGGAAGGGGAATGCCTCTTTCACTCATATATGTGGGTAAAGTGGGCTCTGATTCATTTCATTGTCGATAGAGGTAGTCAGAAGAAACTGATCTCAGCTGAGGTCGTCAAGTGGTTGGAACTACCGACGACACTGCACCCGCAACCATTCGCCATCATCTTGCTTCGCCAAGGAAGAGATCTCCATGTCATCCAACAGTGTCGCCTGCCCTATGACATCAATCCTTTCAAAGATGAGGTATTGTGTGATATTTCTCCCCTTGAAGTTTGTGATGTTATTTTAGGAATACCATATTTGTGGAAGCGTCATGATGTGTATGAGTCTAGACCCCGCAATGTTATTATTACTTTGGGTAGACAATTGTACAAGATACCAGAGGTAGTGTCGCCTACCGCTATTTCTTTAATCTGTGCTAAGCAATGCAGTAAGGTCATTTCACTGATCGAGAAGTTTTTCTTCTTTGTGATCCATGCTCACAGTAAGAAGAAGGTCTCGACCACATCTGTGGCCTCTACATAGAGACTCTATTTGCAGTAGAAGCAAGTGGATGAGATCATGGAAGAGTACAGAGACATATTCTCCTCACCCACCGAGGTATCCATGCACTACCAAGTCAAGCATCCAATTGATCTAACCCTCGGTGCACCTATGCCTAATGGACTAGTCTATCGTCGCTTGCTGATGGAAAATGACGAAATCAAGCGTCAGATCCAAGAGATTTTTCAAAAGGGGCACATCAGACCATCTCCTCCCCTTGTGGAAGCTCAATTGTACTAGTGCAAAAGAAGGATGAGAGTTGGCGACTCTGCATTGATTACAGAGCATTAAACAAAATGACAGTAAAAAATAGGTACCCAATTCCCATGATTGATGACCTTCTTGACCAACTCAAGGGGGAAAAGTTATTCAACAACTATTGACCTAAATTTTGGCTACCACTAGGTTCCCATCGAACCAACTGATGTCTGGAAGACAACTTTCAAATCTAAATAAGGTCTCTTTGAATGTTTGGTCATGCCCTTTGGCCTAACAAAGGCACCAGCCACTTTCATGAGGTTGATGGATGATGTATTGAGACCCTTCACCAAATCTTTTGTGGTGGTATATTTGGATGCCATCCTCATCTTTAGCAAAACTTGGGAGGATCACATGCAACATATTCAACAAATTTTGAGCACTTTGCGGTAGTACAAGTTATATACCAACTTGGAAAAATGTTCCTTTGGTATGAAAAATGTCCAATACTTGGGATACATTGTTTATGATCATGGGGTACATGTTTATCCCACTAAAATTCAAGTTATATGTGACTGGCTGGCCCCGACCACACTAACCGAGCTTCAGATCTTCTTGGGACTGGACAACTTCTATCGATGGTTCGTGTTGGGATTCTCCCATATTGCATGGGACCTCAGCCACATGACCAAGGGAAGTGGAAAGGAAAATTTCATGTGGGGGAAGGAACAACAATGAGCATTTCATGAGATTTCATGATATTTTGCAGAAATCGAATGCTAAGTACAAGTAGTTCCATAATCAACACAGGGTACAACACCAATTTCAGATTGGAGACAAGGTTTGGTTACATTTGCAGAAGGAGCATCTTAGAGGGCCCCATCAGAAGCCCCGCCCAATTTTCTATGGGCCTTACACCATCACTAAGGTTGTGGGTAGCAATGATTTTGAGCTCAACACTCCACCCTTCCTTGGCTTGCACCCAATGTTCAATGTGGAACTCCTTTGGCCATATTTTCCACCATTATTGGACACCTTAGAGATAGTAGAACAACTGAAACCAACAGAGTTCAACCTTGACTGCATGGAATAGGCATCCACTGATCAGATAGTGGACACACGGGTCAAGGGAACTCGTGAGCAAAGGATCCAGCTTTATCAGGTTTTCAAGGTAGGGTAGCTCCTCCACCAAGGAAAGTGGCTCACCCAGGGCCAAATTCAGCAAAAGTTACCTCACTTGATGGGGGAAATCAACGCAATTGAGATCATTTCTTCCTAAGGGGGGAGGACTGATCCAGGTGGATATTGGTGTCCACCCTCCTATTCCAACTAGCTCCTCTTGACAATTTTTAATTCATCATGTTCTTCTGTACTTCTTTGTAATTATGGGTTCTACACTTGTGATTTTGTCTGAATCCTTACACATATTCTAGATGGATATTGGTGGCCTACCACTTAATCCAACTGGCTTATTTTGTATGTTTTCATGTCAACACATCTTCTTATACTTCTGGGGCCTTTTGGGGCCCTAAACAATTTTTTTTTGGCTCACCGCAGTCAAACTATAGACAAAGTCACAGTTTGATAGCATAATGTGTAGTTTTCAAAAAGACCTTTCCAACAGGCTATCACGCGCCTAAAACAAAGGTTGTATGCAAAAGTTATGACCCCGAGAAATTGAGGTACCAACTTACCCATAGGGGCCCACATAACTTTTGGTGTTTCATCTCCTAGGGTTACTTTTTTGGATGTATGGGGTTTTGGCATTCATGAGTAATGTTAAAAAGTCCTATGGAGCCTCATTGTAATCATTTTGCTCAAATGGATGTGTGTAGCAACCACATCTCTTCTCAGAGATAGCTACCACCATTCGAGCAAGTTTCGGTTCTGTAGTTTTACACTTTTAGCCGATTTCATTTATTCAATAGAAGATATTGTTCATTGGATATCTATGTTGTTCTTCATATCTTTGTGTTTATTGTATTTAGTTTGTTAATCAGTTCATTCTACTCCTAAATCTGGATCAGCAGGTCCCCAGAGCATGGTATTCAAGATTGGATAGGTATCTACAACAAGGATTCAGGAAGGGAAATGCACACAACAATCTCTACATAAAAGTGGATCGAGATAGTATATTGATAATTGAATTTTATGTAGATGACATCATCTTCAGAAGTGATGATGATAGGATGAGTCAAAAGTTTGTCAGAGATATGCATAATGAGTTTGAAATGTCTTTTCTTGTTGAGTTAACTTTCTTTTTGGGATTATAGATATGTCAGCATGATAAAGGTATTTTCATCTCTAAGGCCAAGTATATCATAGAAATGCTAAAGAAGTTTGGAATGGAATATTACAAACCCGTGAGTACTACTATGAAAACTAGTAGCAAGTTAAGCAAGGATGATGATTCTAAGAATGAAGATCAGAGACTTTGCAAATCGATTATTGGCAACTTACTCTATGTGACAGTGTCAAGACAAGATGTGATGCAAGTAGTTGGAAAATTTGCAAGATTTCAAGAAGCACTGAAACAAACACATGTCATGGTAGTAAAAAGAATACTCAAATATCTCAANTGCAAATCGATTATTGGCAACTTACTCTATGTGACAGTGTCAAGACAAGATGTGATGCAAGTAGTTGGAAAATTTGCAAGATTTCAAGAAGCACTGAAACAAACACATGTCATGGTAGTAAAAAGAATACTCAAATATCTCAAGGCAACATAAGATTTTGGATTATAATATCCAAAAGGGAATGATCTATCTTTGGTAGCCTACACAGATGTAGATTGGGTAGGCAACATTGATGATATACTAAGTACAAGTGGAGCATATTTCTTCTTGGGTGATTGTCTAGTATCATGGTTGAGCAAGAAATAGTCATTAGTATCTTTATCCACAACAAAAGAAAAATATATTGCAGCAGAAACATGTTGTACTCGGCTTCTCTGGACAAAAAAAACCTTACAAGATATACAAGTGAAGTATGATTAACCCATTTCAATACTTTGTGATAACACAAATTCCATCAGTATCTCCAAGAATCTAGTGATGCATTCTAAGACAAAACACATTTCGGTCAAGTATCACTTTCTATGGGAACAAGCTACAAAAAATAAAATCAATCTAGAGTACATTGGGACAAGAGAGAAGATTGCAGATATCTTCACCAAACCTCTTCTGAGGGAGACTTTTGAGTATCTTCAATAGAAACTTGGAGTAGTTTATGCCCCACAGTGATCCACACGGCATAAGACACAGTCGGACAAGGGGAGAGAAGTAGAAAACATGAAGAATACAAGTAAAGAATCTTTTGAATGATTTTCATATACATCAAATATTTACACGAGTAAGCACCATGAAGAGAAAGAAGAGGCTTGTAGATAGCGGGAGCATCCCCAAGGAGAATTATCCTTTGTCATTGATGTTAAAGGGGGAGAGAAAGAACTGATGCATGGAAATGAAGAGAAAGAACAAATGCATGGAGATAGGGGGAGAAATGGTCATAGGGGGAGTGATGGTCACAGGTGGAGCATGAGTGTTACTATGCCACCATTGTTTCCATCAATGCCAAAGGGGGATATTGTTGAAATATTGGTTGTCATTGATTCCAACCCTTGAAGAAGTGTGGTAGCCCCAAAGGTATGGTTATGGAACCCATAGTTTATCAAGATAAAAGGTCATGAAGGACAGTGTAAATGTAGGTAACTCACTCATGGATGGATAGTCTTCATCATGCTATTTTCGGTGATAGGTGGTACTCCATGTAGTTCCTGATGGTTGAGGATTTATGGCCATGTGAATTTAGAAGCCCCTAGTTGGTTACAAGTCTTTAATGAAAGGGTAAAGTGGTTGTAACAAGAAATATAAGAATCCCCTAAGATTAAGAAAAGAGGTTACCCACAAAAATTATAAATACACCTCAAGGAGTCATTCACAAGAACATTCACTCACTTACTCTATTGAATCTTCTAGTGAGCAAGTGATCTATTTGGAAATTTAGCAACGGTGAAATATGAGGTAGTTACAAGTGAAGAGTGCAGAAGTTTGGGGTTGCAAAGGAGAGTGAATCATTTTGAGAAAACCCTAGTTTGGTTTACCCTTGCAGGTCATACCACTAGTGTCTTGCAAGGAATCCTTGCGGGTTACTTAGGGCTCATCACGCGAGGCCTCGCGTGACAAGATGACTTAGTCCTGTGAGGAAAAGACAAATTTGGGGGTAATGCCAGTACCAAGTCCCTAAAGTTATAAGTAAGCCTACAGGTCATATCTATTGTGTATCATTTCAGCTACAGAGGTACTAGTATGCTTATGTGCTTGTTGTATTTGGTTATGGTATGATACATGCCTGAGGTATGTTTAGTTTGGCACATGATTGAGGTACATCTTGGCTATCTAGTTGATAGAGGTATATTCTTGTATCTAGTTATGATATGATTATTATGGTTCATCTTTGAGATGTGGATGTATGGTTGAGGTATACACTTGGTGTATGGTGGCATATGCATGAGGCACATGCTTTGGTTCTTTGAGGCTCTTCATTGATGATATGACACAAATCTACACATGATTGATGCTATGATATATGGTAATGGTTTTATATGTGGTTGATGATCTAGTACATGGTACATGATTTGATTATGGTATGGTTTATACATTGATGCATATGTTGGTACATAGTTGATGGATGATGTGGCACGGGTTACAGGTTGATGGTATAGGTTACAGGTTGATGTGACAAAGACAGTGGCAGTCATAGTGACAATGGTAGTGGTAGTGATAGTTTGTTTACACTTATATTTCATGGTGGTGGGATGGGGCAAGGAAATGGGGTTGTATCCTCCTTTCGGTTGGTGTTGGAGAACACAGGGAGTTGGAGCTTCCTTTAGGTTGGATCCTAAGAATTAGGGGGTTGTATCCTCCTTTTGGTTGGAGCCAAAGAATTCAAGGAGTTGTAGTTTCATTCATGTTCGAGCCTATAAATAGGGGTTGTAGTCTCCTTCTAGTTGTAGATGGATAATTTGGAAGTTGGTTCTTCCAATGAATGCAATATTTTGATATATAAGAAAATCATTCTATGGTTTTCTCCCATTTGGGTTTCCATAAATTTTGGTGTACTATGTTTATGTGGATGTCTATTATGCTTTGTTGACTTATATTTCTCATGATATATTGATGATATATTGTTGATGATTTTAATGATTACATATTGTGGTTAAAAGTGATAATAAAGTGCTCATATTGATTCACCCCCCCTCTCAGTGTTCCAACATTGACATGGGGTCCAACTATGGCTTTTCCTCAATCTTGATTACAGTTTTTTCTCGGCATCCATGTATTCATTGCGCTACTCTGATATCTCCATGCATTGCTTTTAATCCTCCATATGCCTCCATATTAGTTTCTTCTATGGTTCCATGTTGATCCATAGTGATTTTGTTGACGCTCATGCCTTAGCCTTGATGACTATTGTTTCTCCATGTGGTGTGGGTGGCGATATACATCAACCTTAACTATCAATTAATTTTTCTTTGACTCTTCAACATGTGGTTCCATAGCTTCTTCAAATATATAAGAGATAATCCACCATACAACCTAGAAATAAACCCTAAACACCAAAGATATCCAAACATTCACCGTGAACAACACCAAGAATATAGAGAGAAGAACCCTTAAGGTAGGGTAACACCATCAAATACTCCTTATGGAAGGAATCACTCCACAAGCCATGCTTACTACAAGACAATACAATTCAACACATATCAAATATAATGTTATCTATGTGTATTTATATTGTCTCATGAGTATTCCTAGGGGTCTTATGCCAACTACTCATTATTATATTATTTCATTTTAGTCACATAATGGGCATATTATTTCCTTTTAATTACATAGTGGACATATTCCAATATTATGGTCAAATTACATTCATTATCCTCTTAGGTACCTCCCTAGGTACCCCATATTACCCTATATTATCCTCCATAGGTACATTACATAATTAACATAGGCTTTTATCAAATATTTATTTTGAGTTTATAACCAACATTCTATCATTTGTCAGCAAAACAAGCCTAGCTCTATTCATACCCATGATAACATATATATTTAAATACACATAAAATAATTTAGAAAATCATCATTACACTGATATCGCTTCTAGAGAAGATATATATATATATATATGAATTATCTTATACTATAATTTTCCAAAACATTAACCACAAGAGTTGCCCACGACCTTATTTAGTCCTACCCATGAGCACCCACTCTTATATTCTATATAGGGCACAGTGACAACAAGAGTCATGAAATTTTAGAATAAAAGTGAAATTATTCCAATAAGATTTACTAGATAGCTTCAAAGTTAATTCTACTCAATCAGACAGAGGATAACTAAAGGTTAGGAGTCATAAATTTGAACTTTACTTAACTATGAATATATTAAAATCCTATCATTCCATTCAGGGATTTTGTGAAACACTTTGCAAACATTATTCAATTACAATGGTACATAAAGAAGAATATACTAGATTCACTGCGTAGAAAACATAGTAATCATAAAAACCAAGTTCAGTGCAGTTACCCATAGATTTACCTTATGCTCCATGTCAACTCTTACCCACAAGGTGCTTTATTTCCCGTGTGCATGCTACAACATCAATATTCTTGCATTCTTAGTTAATATTTCAGTGAATTCCTGATCAAAATTGAAGTGCATGTTCTTATTTTTATCAACAACAATTTAGTAGATTGCATGTTTTTATCCAACTCAGCCAGTAATAGGCTAGGATATTGCTAGTTACAACCATTGAAACTCACATCCAACACCTAGATTAGTAAAAACCTCCATTTATATAAATAGTAACATCTATATAATAGCTAAAATAACCAAATAAACAATAACTCGAATACTTCATGAATAATTACAAATATACCTACACAGGAACTCAATTCCAATAGATGAACCAATATCGAATTCTTCAATTCCATTGTCATTGTCATTTGATGATAAAAAAAATTCACCCTACCATACCAAGGGAAAGTTATTTTCCATAGGACCCCTTGTGTTGTGTGGGATCGTAACCAAAAGGTGAAATAAGAAAATTCACCAGTTGAAAATGCACTAATCACAGGGTTGCCATCTGATAATGGATTTTCCTCATTGGACATGTTAGAATTGCCACTATTTTTTTCTTAAAATGGGATTAATGTATCACAAATGCTTAGGTTCCTTCTAGACTAGCACACTTTTTTGTATTTAATTATTGCATTCTTCTCACAAAATTTTAGCAACATTTTGTTACTATTCAAGGTCCCTCCCCCACCCAAAACAAATATCATGGAAACCTCTCTTATTTATAGGTTTCATGAAATAAACAACCACATCTCATGCAAAAATCCCCAATTTTTATAATTTTTTAATTATCTAATTTCACCGCCTAAGTGGGATCTCCACCTTTTCCATTTTTAAATAATTCCATAATTAGTTGAGTATTACCTATACCATGCTTCATTCTCATAATTTATCTCTTTATTATTTTTCTCAAATCAATAATCCTCAATTTTAGATTAAAATAATCTTATTTCAAAAATAACTAAAAGTGGTTAACTAATAGGTAAATTCATGTCATTATACATTTACTTATCATTATTGTAGCATAATTGACCATCTAGAAGTTTTATTTGTTGAGGAGTAAGGAATTCCCCTTCCTTATTGCATGCTCTTTGATCATCACAGTGAGGTTTGTCACCTCCCAAGGTGGAAGTACTTAGAGTGAATCAACCAATGCACCTCTACTCCTAGATCTTGGATTAGCCAAGCTACTTGACCTCCTTATCCCACATAATCTTGAGAGAGACTTCAAATCTCTATACAAAATCTCATCGCCTCAATATTAGCACTAAGTGGGTAAGATATATCACCAGTATTCATTCCAAAAGGTAAAATTCAAAGCCTCCTAAGAGCATTTTCACTTATCTCTTCAAATTCAAATTAAGAGGGTAATCCAAAGCACTAAGACTTGCCCCAATATAATGAAACCACAAAAACCTTAATTATGTACCATACCCATATGTTGATGCGTTGGTAAGGCATCGTCCTATCTATTTCACATGCACAAATCATACAAACACATCAAGTAACATTGTCTAGTTGCACAACATAATCCAAATCATAATGATTAACTCCACAATTTTACCCTCCGAAGGTCTCACGATCAAACTCCCAACTTAGATTTTTCAAGCAGTGAACATAATGTACCTAGAGAGTACATTACAGCTAATCATTGTTTGCAAATTCTCATTCATCATTACTTAGGAGTTTCTACTCCATTGGATTTTCCTAATCGTGACCTTTTATCCAATGCATTATCAAACTCCATCTAGGAGCCTTGCATAACTGGCCAATCCTGCCACAACTACCACTTATTCAATAGCATAAATAATCAATGCAACACCACCATAGCCTCTAATTATCACATGATCAATTACACGTCATTTCATGAAAACACATCATCAAAGAAAAATCACACATGTCACCTATGCATGCACACCTTTATTTACATAAATAAAGTGCATAATTTCATAAGTTATAAGTAATACAAATCATCCAATAGACCATGGATAGACATCCTAGTCATATGAAAACCAAGCTAAGTACAGAAGTGCACTATAAAGATGAAAATGGTTGTTAGTTAGTTACCAAAAAAAATTGGAAATCTACATGAATGGAGAAACTGTATGAAGGAGGAGGTGAGGAATGAAAGAGAGGCAGGTATTTATTTGAAAGAGTTGGAATTTTTTTGGCAACGAACGCAACAAAAGAGATTGCATACAAATCAAAACCAACAATGGCATGAAAAAAGAGGAAAATCAGAGCAATGGATTCATCACTCCATTGCATGATTCCTTGTTGAGTATTTATTGTTGTGTATTCCCACCCCTTTTTCTTTTTCTTATCTTTGGAGTTGTAACCAATATTGTAAATGTGTAAGGAATATTATGATGTGTGCTATACTTCCCCCCTCGTTATTTTTTTAGTCATGGAGTCCTAATGCAATGAATACATTTTGTGGATATCTCCCCCTTGTCTATTTGTGTTTGAATCTTCATCTTCAAGAGAAATGTTGATTTTTCAACATATTACACTCATGTTTCTGAATATTTCACCCCTGCGGTGAATGAAATGGATTCCCCTACTATATTGAACTTCATAAATGGTTATTTGTTTCACGAAATTTATTATTAGCCATTTGATTCATTCTTCATAATTCCCAACATTTTTTCACTCTAAAATCTACTTTCATCCTCTTGGATCCTCAAAGATATTGTTCTCTTTAAAATCCTCCAAATCTTCTACTTGCATATTTATGTCTTGTAGTTAAGGATAAAGGTGCTCTTTGTTACGAGGAAAAACACTCTATGGCATGGGGTAAATGTTGTAGGAAAATTCCTCCCATCAAGTCAAGTATTTCACTAGATCTCGTAGATATCGAGTCGAGTCTTTAGCTAGATCTCGTAGATGTCGAGTCAAGTCTTTTGCTAGGTCTCATATTTGAACTTTCATTTCATCCACCCTTATCCTTTTTCTCCATCTAGTACAGAAATTGGTGAAAACATCAAATTCGACGAATGAAATGAAGCTTGGGGGGCATGTCTCTAGCCTTTTATTATCATTCTGGAGTTAAGCCACTAGATTTTCAAGCTAGGGGCAGAGTACCAACCATCCATGGGCATCTCAACCTTTGGAAATTACGTTGGGAATTTACAAGCATAGTTTAATTTTGTTTCAATCTTGTGTAAAAATGAAACCAATACCGATCTTAGTCTTTGTTCTTTCTCCTTCTCGTAAATACATGAGAATGCAACCGAGTAGACTTTTATCACTTTTTCTGACTCGTAAAGGTGATACGAAAAAAGAACCTCGTGGAGTCTCCTTTAAGCTCTTTTCAAACTCTCTAAACATGAAAAGATTGTCGAGTGATCTTGCTTCCTTTCACACTCGTTAAAAGGTTTTAAAGGGTGTCTCCTAAGTGGTAGTTTATCTCTTTTTAGGACTTCAGAGACTAATAGTACGGAAAAGGATAACCCTGGAGTCATATTTAATTTATTTTCAGACTCTCTAAACATGAAAAAACTATCGAGTTTTCCTTCTCTGGACTTGTTAAAAAATTACACATTGAAGGGCCCATATGGGACAGAACCCTTACTTCTTCTGGTTCGTTAAACAAAAGAAGAGGAACTTACTGAAGGTGAGTTATATCGAGCATGTTTTATCCTCCTTGAGCTCTTTAAATTAAAAAGAGGTACTCATYTATATGGGTGGGGGAAAAATTGAAGGAAGTGGGTCAAGTTTTTGAGAATTCTTTATGGCAGATTTTGTCACCCTTGAACATGGAACCTGTTTGCATCTCATCTTACAGTTGGGTAATCTGCTTGTCTATGAKTCATACCAATTCGATGTGTCACCATACTTTTTCGTCCRGTCGAAGAGTSCTCTTATTGTCATCACATTAAATTTTGGTACTCATCGATTCAATGTTGCCAAGTCATTTGTCATGCCTCATCATGTTCAAGGGAAGTTTCACTTCAAACCATCCATCTGCAGTATCACCAGTTTCCATTTCTTGTGTCATTCCATGCTCATTTGATTAACCATCTTACATCAATTTCCTATGTCAGTTTCATGTCGATAATGGGGGATGCATCAAGGCCCTCCTTCGACGAGTCTTTTCCTGTCGATTCCACACATCATCCAAGAATTAGACTTAGAAACCAGTAAGTACCTTGGGAATTGCATGCCTCAATGGAAGGCCTCCTCACTTCTGACAGTGGGTTTACATCATTGACCTTTGATCGGATGATTCCACGAATGTTCAACCTCAACTCATTTATTCACATTCGTTCGAATGTAATAGGGTACCTTGGGAGTCATTAACATCATTGGTGATTTCCCTCGCACTTGTTAACGGTTTACCTCAATGACTAGTAATCAAGTGGTTTCTACCATGTTCAACATAAAAACATATATTCACATGGCTATATTTGTACAACATCGGGATTGGGACAAAGACCCTGGTTTGAGCATTCACTTTGTTTAACTCCTTTGCCCAGGCTGCGAAGGAGATCATTTGAGCATGATGATGTGTAGATTGTCACATAGATCCACATTTTATTGGTCCGTGGTTATGTTTTATCATCTCGTAGCTCCACTGTGTATTTTTCATGGCTAAGATCAGTTCATGTCATGGAGTTATGGATCCACATTGTATATTTTGTGGCCATATCCTTAGTCAATATTTTTCATGGATCCCCAGTGTATTGGTCGGCAGTCGTGCATTGAGTCATCTCATATTCCAAGCATAGGTATGTCTACCTCGAAAATGGAACTTGTATTAATATTGTTTGATGGTTGTTTTTAGTTTCTTCCAGGTTCTCCGACTCCACACCCTTGCATTAAAGATCTGTAAAGTGTTTCAACCATCATTCTCTCTACCGACCTCAAACTTTAGGGGGCATTTTGTTACACATGAAATTTGCACACCTAGGTACCTCGCCCTAAGTGTCGTAAAGTGTCGTATAAGTGTCTCATACACCTTGACACCATGGAATAACCTATGTCACAATCGCTAGTCAATGATGAGGAGGGATATATTACATGAAGGCCAAAATACCAAGTACACATGAATTATTATTAATATTTATGAAAAATAAATTAATTAAGTGTGAGAATCAAGTGCATGTGAATTATTATTAATATTCATGAAAAAGAAAGTAATTAAGTGTGAGAATCCACCTCACATTTGGTTTCCTATTTTTTAGGGAAGTTGGAGGATCTCATGGATGGTTGAAATATTTCCTCCTTAAAATCCTTGAGAGAAATTTCCTCCCTTAAATCCTTAAGAAATATTTTCTCCCTAAATATCTTAGAGATCCCTTTTTTAGTGGATCTGATGAGAGATCCTCTCCATGGTGGTTAAGCCTCCAAATCCTATATAATGAGGTATTTCCATGGAGGAGGGAGGCATGGAGGAGTTTAGAGATACCAAACTTATGATCTCATAAGGAAGGAAGAAATTGGAGGTATCAAATTTATGGTCTTGGGAAGATTTGTACAAGGGTTGGATGAGGAGGACTTGGAGAGGCTGTTGAGACTTCATAAATTGTTTGTAAGTATCTCTTTTGAGTTCTCATTAACACATGTGCTTGGCCTGTTTCCTTCAAGTTTTTGTACATTTACATGGACTTGTCTCTTTGGATAAACCTAGTTTTAAACTAATCATAGTAGAATAGGAAGTATACTTTGTCTTCGTGGTTTATTGGATTGTAGGACTGTTGAAAGGCTTGAGGATCAAGGCTCAATTTGGACTGAGCAAGGACAAACATCATAAAAAGGTACTCATAATCTCTTCCTCTTCTCTATTGAATAGCTTAGCTATGTTTAAAGGAATGTCATTCATCAAAGTTAGCACTTTTCTGTCTTGGTCATAGGGGTCTAATATCCAAGAGGGAATTCACCTATCCACATGGGAATTTTCCTAAAACTATGCTCAAGGCTCTGGGTTCAATCCCCAGATYTCTATTTCATTTTTTAACGAGCTTGCTACAGAGAGGAAAACTATGCTCGGGACCTTTGTTTCATTTTTTTAACGATCTTKCCACATAAACATAAAACTATGTGTTGGCACAGGGGAAAACCCAGGGTTCAACGCTCAAGAGCGCACCAACAAATCCCTAACTAYCGGCCCTTTAGGCAACACCTATGAAGCAAATGAAGTCTCACCTGAGGTAGAGGCAGGGGTGGTTGCAGGACTCAGATGTCTGCAACCTTAGCTGGGACACAGATCTGTGATTCTAACGCTTAACATAGCACTTAGCAGTAAACATTCATCAATATTTAGTTCTTAGTAACAACGCAGTTAAACCCTACTTACAAAGCATCGCAGTATTCAAACAGATCTAGCATCTAACAACACTTAGCATGAAAGATCAGATCCTAACAGATTCAGGCATTGAGCATATGTATATAAGTCAGATCTAACATCCATATACCTCATTAAGCACAAAGCATCAATAGATCTATCTATCTATATAAAATCACTAAGCACATTAACATATAAACACATCAACACATTGCACAAAGCAGAGAAACACAACATATACGTGGTTCACCCCCCCCTGGGGCTACGTCCATCAACTCTTTGTCTTCTTTATTATCTTTTGTTAATCAGTTACATGCACAAAGCTCAAAACCCTACTCTGCATAGGATAGGAGATTTGCATGCACCTCGCCATATCCTCCTTCCCCGAGATAGGATACAGCACTAAGCCTTCTACAGTCACTTTCACTCAGCTCTGCAAGCTTCACATAGTATGCATAGAGCACTTTACAATCCTTTGATCACATAGATCGATCAGTGGCACTTAGCACATTGGCCTAACATCACATAGATGCATGTCCTTACATTGCCTAGACATCTGATTATACTTTAAAAAATAGGCCTAAACATGGGAAAACACATGGGCCGACATCCCATACCCATTACATAATCCTAAACCCTAAAAAGGACCCAGAAAGAGGCCGAGATCCCGCGATCTATGCTTCGTATTGTGCTCTGTCTTTGACAGGCTGTCGAAGTCCCAAAATAGGTCAAACCTGACCAAGGATCTCCCAAAACTTGGTCAAGGGCCAACAAGCCCCCAACACTCACCTTTGACTCGTCCTGAGGCACTTTAGATCTAATCCATCTTCTTTTCTTCATCTTCAGACAGCGCAGGGCAACCTGTGCTCTAGTTCTAGTCCTCCCTTCCTTCCTTGTGCAAACTGTCTTTTTTGTGTCCGGTACCCAGTTTCAACTGCACCTGGTACCTGGATCCTTATCCTCATGCTTTTATCGAGAGCTGCGAGGCAGTTGGTTGTCATAATACAACTTCAGTCGGCTCCCATTCACCAAACCTTCCTTCCATTCTCCATTCAAAGTCTTCAACTGCGCGGCTCCTCCTTCTGTAAGTTTATAGTACGATTGGAGTTGTTCCTTGTGTTCATCGGCTCGTGCTGTAATGTAAATGAAATGTCAATCTACGCTGAACTTCATCAAGGGTCGGAATCTCTATAAGGCGTTTGGAGTCATGTGAGGCTCAAATTTGATGGCTCTCTTCAACTGAAGGTAGTAAGTATGAAAAACAGTGTTTGATTGCCACTGTTTGTTCATATCGCTTGATTACCAAAGTGTAGAAAACTTCGCAGCATGCGTCTCAAAAGGTTCAATATACGAGAAGTTCGTTGCTTCCAACATCTCCTAGGAAACAAAGGCGATAAGGATTAGGAGCGAGCTGAAGTGGGACTCATAATCCTGATCCTGCGCTTCGCGGTAGACTAGTTCGAGTTGATTGACTAGGTACTTCATCCAGTTCATCTGTAAGCCTTCTACACACTTCCCCACAAGGTCAACGACGAAGCCCATGACCTATGTGGGTCAGTTCTTATGTACCAACTTCTCATCTATTAATTGACATGCTAGGCGCACTGCGCCATTCTGGATGGAGGCTAACTTGTAGCCTTGTGTCCCCTTCTCGGCATCGTCGTATGTGTCCTTAATCTTCTGTGTCAGCACATGATCTGTGGCTTTTCTTGGGTAGAACTCATGCAGGTCAGGTCCGTGCATACTCAAGCCTGTGATCCCATGGATCAATGTCGGGTCAACTATAATATGACGGTCTAGACACAAGTAGCCACCATGGAAGCACAAGAGAAGGAGTTTAATGCACGCGTTAACCTCCCAGTACCTTCCAAAGTGTGATATATTCATTACATTTAAGAGGGTGGGCTACGCGAGGTCCATAGTCCACTGCTAAGGGATTATCTTTGAGTTATTCCCCTTCTTTCTGGTCAGGTATCTAAATGGGGCGAGCGCGTTGTGGTTCTTGCGATCTCTAAGGTTGAAGTCATTGAACTTCAACACTATGATCTTGTCTTGATGCGCTCGAACTGCGCGTATCCCCTTCGAGAGGTATGCAGTGACCATGGTGTACTCGAAATCTCTGGGTACACTATCGCGACTTACCACGTTGGCTAGAGGCGATATATAGTCAGGTAATATAGATGGGATCAACTTCGCATTAGCTAGGTCATCTCTGGGTTTGGTTCGCTTTTCTACTATCGGTCGGGATGGCCCGGATCTGTGAGAAGTCGACGGGGAGGCTTGCAGTCCTCTCGTCGATGACGCTTGTATACCTACAGACATCGGCATTGCTCTTTTGGTCATGAGGTTGATGAGAAATTCCTCGACAATTTTATCTGTCACTCTGAACTCGTTCGACATACACGCTTGGGGTTAACAATCTCAGGTTTGAAGAGTAACTTCTCAAGGAAACGAGATGGAAGGAAATATCGCCATGATCACTGTGCAAAATCAAGTATTCTGCGAGATCATATTCACGGTTAGAAAAAGTGTTCTCGATGCGTGGTGCGACGGGATAAATAGATACTTGGTAATGGATCTCTTGCAATGGTTAAGAAGCCTTCATTAACTCAATTCTTTTAGTTACAGCGTGGTTCCAACTGTCTGGTGGCAAGTTGTCTAACCATTAATGTCTTTCTTCCTGTTTGGGGCGTCAATCGAACAGTTATACTGTCTCTAACGGCTATATTTCTTTTCCATGGCAAAGTTCCATGTGACGTTGTTCTAGTATTCTGACGAAGCTCCAATTTTTCAAATTTTCCTTCTACGAAGTTCCTTCTGGATCCTTCTGTAACTTCTCAATCTTAGCTCTCTTGTTACTTAGGTTTCTATCCTTTTTCGAGTGAGTTTCATTTCGGTATTCCTTTTTTCATTCTGATTCTTATCTCCTCTTGGCAAAGTAACTTCGCGCTATTGAGATTCTTTCCTAGAAATCAGGGGTAATACTTCATCTGTATCTGGAATAGGTATTGAAATATTTTGGGAGTCCTCTAGTATTCTTGTAACTTCGACATCCAATTCTCTGGTTTTAAATGGCTTCGATATGTTCTCATGTTCTTTAATCAAGTGTGCAATCTTCCTAGTCATGAAATCTTTTAAATTTTTCTTCTTCTGCTCTAATACTTCTTTTTCTTTCCTTCTGGACTGGTCTCTTTCAATCCAAGGTTTTCCGAGCAACATAGGAAATGGAGTGTTGTCCTCAATAAATTTAACAACTTCAAATTCTTCCTCTGTCGAAGTTCCATTGGCACTCATAGATATCTGGGTAAGCTTTCCACATAGGTTTATCAGCTTTCCTCTGAATATTCCTATTCCTCCCAATGAAGGAATCATATAAGGCTCCCCTAAAATTTCCCAATTTAGTTATGTCATAATATTCACTTGTGTTTCTTCATCCATAACATAGTCAATGTCGAAGTCTCATATTCTTTCTTTTATGCATTCTTTTCCTTTGAAGATATCTGATACGCTGGCATGTCGGTGGTCATTTAGGGTTTCTTTCATTTGTAGCAACACTTTCTCTGATTCTTTCTGGGGTTCTTCCATATTCTCATTTGCTTGACCTTTCTCGTGGTCTTCTTGTCTCATATTCATCATTTCTAGCTTGGTTATCATTCTAGGGAAATCCAATACTTCATGGTCCATAGATTTGCAACAGAGGCAACTAGGCTTTCTACCAGGGCATTCCTTAGCCATATGTCTCGGTCTTCTGCAACTGTAACAAAGGGTTAATACTCTCTTTCTTTTAAATGATCCCCAACCTTTCCTGTACTGCGCGCTAGGATCATAGTGGTTAACCTTCAAAAAATTATTTCTAGGATCCTACATCCATTCGTTAGTCCAAACATTCTTTCTATACATAGGTATAACATATTTTTCACTATTCTTATCATATATACTCATATCAAATCGTCCTTCATGTATCGGTGCCCTAGTTTTCAAGCTAGGACAAATCTTATCAAAGATGCCTAGATCCATACTTTAGAAACAAAAATTTCCACTTATCTTACTTCTACAGAGAACAAAGCTTTCAAATATAAAACTTTTCAATATTATTACCTTTATCATAGCACAAAGCATTCAGATCTTACCTCTTTTCTTCAGATCGGTCTTCTTTTCTTTAGCACAGAGCTTCACAAAATAAGTAGAGTACTGTGCACTAGAGAGACAGATCTACGCACAGAGCTTTCACAATTTCAGGTCAGATCTTTGCACAAATCTTCTTCTTTCTCAGTTCCCAGCAATCATAGTTTCAAGTCGAATCTTCGCACAAAGATTCTTCTTTCTCAGTTCCCAGCAATCATAGTTTCAGGTCGGATCTTCGCACAAAGCTTCTTCTTTCTCAGTTCCCAACAATCACAGTTTTAGGTCCTGGCAACAGAACCATTTGTTGGCATAGGGGCAGACCCAGGGTTCAACGCTCAAGAGCGCACCAACAAAGCCCTAACTACTGGCCCTTTTGGAAACACCTGTGAAGCAGATGAAGTCTCACCCGAGGTAGAGGAAAGGGTGGTTGTAGGACTCAGATGTCTACAACCTTAGTTGGGACATAGATCTGTGATTATAACGCTTAACAGAGCACTTAGCAGTAAACATTCATCAATATCCGGTTCTTAGTAACAGCGCAGTTAAACCCTACTTACAGAGAATCGAAGTATTCAACCAGATCTAGCATCTAGCATCACTTAGCATGACAGATCATATCCTAACAGATTCAGGCACTGATCATATGTATATAATTCAGATCTAACATCCATATACCTCATTAAGCATAAAGAATCAACATATCTATCTATATATATCAAAGAACTAAGCACATTAACATATAAGCACATCAACACATTGCACAAAGCAGATCAACACAACATATACGTGGTTCACCCCCCCTGGGGCTATGTCCACCAACTCTTTGTCTTTTTTATTATATTTTGTTAATCAGTTACATGCACAAAGCTCAAAACCCTACTCCACATAGGACAGGATATTTGTGCACACCTCGCTAGATCCTCCTTCCCCGAGCTAGGATACAAAACTAAGCCTTCTACAGTCACTTTCACTCAGCTCTGCAAGCTTCACATAGTATGCACAGAGCACTTTACAATCCTTTGATCACACAGATCGATCACTAGCACTTAGCACATTGGCCTAACATCACATAGATGCATTTCCTTACATTTCCTAGACATATGTTTACACTTTAAAAAATAGGCCTAAACACGGGAAAACCCATGGGCCGACATCCCATACCCATTACATAATCCCAAACCCTAAAAAGTACCCAAAAAGGGGTCGAGATCCCATGATCTCTGCTTCATCTTGCACTCTATCTTCGACAGGTTGTCGAAGTCCCAAAATAGGTCAAACTTGACCAAGGATCTCCCAAAACTTGGTCAAGGGCCAACACTATGCTCATGACCTCTTCTTGATCATGGCTTCCAAGAGGACAATGCTCTAGAAAGAATACTTGTCAAGTGACAAACATTGGTCATGGCTTCCAAGAGATCTTCACTGGATGAAAGAACAATGCTCTGGAAGGAACACATGTCGAGGGCTGCGACAGGGGTAAGGAGATCATTATCTACTAGCCCTATCGAAGATATCACCATGTCAACTACCGAATATAAGTCATAAGAGGTTGAGCTTACAATGAGAGGCTCATCTTCATCGGCAACTAAAAGCATGGGAGATAATGCCACATAATTGACCTGTGGCGGGGGCGATACCGTTTGGATATAAGAACTGTTTAGGGAGGTCATTGGGTTGGTAATCAAGTCAGGACCAACGAATGAATGTTTATCAATAGCCACAATCATTCCATCGTGAGGGAAATATATTACACGAAAAAGAGTGGACACAATAGCTTTCATGGCATAGACATAATCTCACCCAATGAGTAAATCGAAATCCAAGGGGTCCTGGACTACCATAACATCAATAAAGATAGTTTTGGTTATTAAGGTTGGTTGTCATTGATGTCAACCCTTGAATAAAGCCCCATAGCATAAATTTTTGGGTAATGGACCCAATATTGTTTGATGTAAATATGACTCATTATTTTTTTGTCATGGTTGATAAGAAGTAAATATGGATGAACTCCAAAGTAGTCCCCTT
>SNQJ01S0162280.1:0-20330 GCA_010110895.2 Picea sitchensis
CTCAGAAGAAATATATTGGAGAACTATTGAGCAAATTTGAGATGAAGGATTGTAATCCTGTTTCTACTCCAATGGAGCAGAATCTAAAGCTTACTTCAAATGAAGGTAGTGCATTTGAAGATCCAACAAAGTACATACAACTTGTTGGAAGTTTAATTTATCTTACTACTACTCATTCTGACATAACTTTTGTTGTAGGAATACTTTCTAGGTTTATGCATCAACCCTGTGAAGGTCATTGGATAGCAGCAAAACGAGTGCTCAAATATTTAAAAGGCACTCAATCATATGGCATCAAATATTCTAAAGTTTCAGACTTCCATCTCATTGGTTATTTAGATTCTAACTTTGCGAAAGATAAAGAACATGGGGTGTCTACTTCAGGTTATTTGATGAATCTTGGATCAACAACCATCACTTGGAGATCACGAAAGCAATCAGTTCCTATTGATTCTACAACTGAATCCGAATACGTTGCAACAACTCAAGCCACAAAATAAATCATTTCGCTTCGGAAAATTCTTGAAGACTTGCAGGAGAAACAAATGACATCAACGCCTCTCTTTGTTGACAATACCTTTGCAATACAATTGGCCAAAAATCATAAATTACATGATTTAACCAAACATATCAACACCAAATATCATTTGATTCGACATCATGTTGAGGCAAAAACCATTCATCTCAATCATTGTTCCACTTCAGAGCAAATTGCGGACATCTTTACTAAAGCTTTGGGTCGAGAGAATTTTGAAATATTTAGAATGATGCTTGGGATGAAAAATGTCCCTTTGGATTAAGGGGGGAATGTTAACTAATCCAGTGTTAACTTATCCGACGGTTCAACCATCTGCATCTTCCGCATCACTGAATAGCAACTGCCTCACAACTATCCGCCTCCACCTATACATAATGTATCTGCATCCGTTTTTGATAATAAGAGATTGATTTGTGTTTTCTGTTCTGTTTATTGTGGAGTTTATATTTGGCCTGTGTACAGTGTGTACATTACATACAATTATACAATTAATGTGCATCTACCCAAAATCTATTTTTGGCTGATTTGTCTCAACTAAAGGCTAAATATTAGGAGCCAAAAATCTGCCTAAAATCATGGGAATTTGTTGGAATAGTTTGAACAATCTCCACCTTGACAACAATTTACCTGAATATCATGCCCAAATTTATTCATCACCTTTCCTACAAGCCAAGAGAAGCCAAAGACCATCGTAGCTTCTCTAACAATATTGGTTTCATGAACATGTCCGCACAATTTCCTTTTGTATGGACTTTTTCCAGAGCCACTCCACCTTCATCAATAACATGTCTTACAAAATGGTATTTAATAGGAATATGCTTTGTCTTACTATGATAAGCTATATTTTTACCCAAATGAATAACATTTTGACTATGGCAAAATTTCACCTTGTCCCGCATCCTTCCAAACTCTCCCAACAAACCTTTTAACCAAATTTCCTCCTTGTAAGCATGTGAAGAAACTATATATTTTGCCTCCGTAGTGGATAAAGCAACAATGTTTTGAAGCTTTGACATCCAACTAACAACTCCACCTGCAAGAGTAAAGACATATCCAAGTCACCTGCAAAATCTAAATCGAAATATTTGCAAACTAAATCACTGCAACTGTTATAGGTGATACAATAATCACTTGTGCCCCTCAAATACCGAAACACCCATTTAACTGCTGCCCAAATCTCTTTACCTAGATTTTTCATGTATATACTGACAACACCAACTGCATGTGAAATATCTGGCCTTGTACTAACCATCACATACAATGTACAAAAGACATACATTATTTTTCTTCATCATTACTAGGACATAAACTTGAAGAAATCTTGAAATGGGAAGATAAAGGGATCTTTATTGGTTTCATATTATTCATACCAAACCTCATAAGTATTTTCTCCAAATACTTCTTTTGTGATAACCACAAGTTACCATTTTTCTTGTCTCTATGTATCTCCACACCCAAGATTTGTTTTGCTGCTCCTAGATCCTTCATATTAAACATCCTAGCCATCTGAGCCTTTAACCTATTGAAATCAACCATGATTTTTCTTACTACAAGCACATCGTCAACATATAACACCAAAATAATGAATATGCCATTTTCAAACATTTTAAAGTAAACTCAATGGTCATACTCACTTCTTGTATAATTCTGGCTCACCATGAATGAATCAAACTTCTTGTACCATTGCCTGGGTGACTACCTCGAGCCACACAATGAATTATTGAGTTTGCAAACAAACCTTTTATTGTGATCGTGAACAAATCCTTCTGGTTGTTCCATATATATTTCCTCATCTAAATCTCAATGCAAAAATGTTGTTTTAATATCTAGTTGTTATAGCTCAAGATCAAGTAAAGAAACTAGTGCTAACACAATACGAATTGAAACTATTAAGATGTGCTCGTTTAACCTTAGAAAATATCACAATATTGTCACCCAACCATAGAAACAAAACCACCCCTGAGAATCGTAACCTTGATAGATAGAATAATTCTAGAAGGAGTACCAGACCCAACGAAAAACCAAGAGATAATGTATCTCTCTCCAAGGATATTGCATCAAGCCGAAAGTCCAAAACCAGAAACCAAGACCAAAACCTAGTTGCAGTAGCTACAATTGCACTCCTCCTCTAGACTTGTGCGCCACCTTATTTGAGTGTGAGTGTGTCTCTAAATGAACATAAACACCCTCTATTTATAGTGATATTTGTCACCTGTGTAGGTTGACTTCTTCTTCTAGAGGTTATTACTTTAATATTAATTCTTTTATTGAGCCATTCAACTTGTCTTCTAGGGTTTCTATGAATGTATTTATGGTTTCTCTAGGTTTCAGAATATTCTAATCTAGTCAGAGGTTACACATGGAGGTTGATACCTCCCACAACTACTATAATATCAACACTCCCTCCTAGCTAGGGAGGTATTAACAAGTAGCATTGTCATGGCCACATAGGCTATCTCGTGATCACATTGATCAAATCATGAGAAACATCACCACTATCAATATCATATGATATCATCAATTGCATCATCTCTCGAGGCCATACTCCATCTGAGTAATCGAGCATGATGTTGAATAAGTCACTCACTCAATAGAGTGATACAAGGACCATTATTCTAATCTGGACATATGCCCTAGGAGAATGTGTGTCCCAACAAATGTTGAATGTCCTCAATGGATACAACAACCATCCTCTCCATTGTATCATCTCTAAGCATTACTAGCATGATGCGAATGCATCATGTCTAAGCTATACTGGCATGATGTGGAGTACCATATACATCATCTCTAATCCATACTAGAAGGCGAATGCATCATATCTAAGCTATAATCGCATGATGTAGATCAATGCCTCTGCATCATCTCTAAGTTGTATGATCATATCGAAGTTGTACTAGCATGATGCTCTGCATCATATCTAAGTTGTACTAGCATGATGCTCTGCATCATATCTAAGTTGTACTATCATGATCGTATATAGCATGATGTGAGTCAACTGCATCATCTCTAAGCTATATGATCGTATCTAATTTGTATTATCATGATGCTCTGCATCATATCTAAGATATATTCATTACAACAAAACATACAATTAGCGTCGAAATTTAGTGTATTTTACTCCATGAATCAAACACCTTTTCTCGCGCAAAACTGAGAGCAATATGGAATTTTTATGATTGCACCAGATTTATTGCCATATTTAGTGCCAGAAAACTAGCGCCAGATTTAACGCCAGGAATATCGCTAGGAATAGCGCCAGGTTTAGCACTAGGAACAACACCAAGATTAGCGCCAGGAATAGTGCCAGGATTAACGCCATGAATAGTGATAGGATTAGCGCCAAGTGTTTCTTCCAGGTTTGCTTCTGATATGCCTTCCAATTTTTCTTCCATTTTTGCGTCTGTTTTGGTGTCCCATTATACATCAAATTTTTCTTCTGATATGGCTTTGAATTTTGCTTCCAGTTTGGTGTCAGGAATAACACCAGATGTTGCTTCTAGTTTTTCTTCTGATATGCCTTCCATTTTGGCTTCGAGTTTTTCTTTTGATATGGCTTCCAATTTTGCTTCCAGTTTGGCTTCTGGTTTGGCTTCCATTTTTACATCTAGTTTTTCTTCTAGTTTTGCTTCTGGTTTGGATTCCATTTTGGGTTCCAGTTTTGCTTCCAGTTTTTCTTTTGGTGTGGCTTCCAATTTGGCTTCCATTATTGTTTCCTTTCTTCATTCCAACAATGCTTCTTGTTTTGCTTACAATTATTAATTTAATATGTTTTATTTCAATTTAATTAGTTAAATATATCATGTCTCTTAAATAACTTATATGATTATATAGTATGATAGTTATATATATGCATTTGAAATATTTTATAGGATAACATTTATAAATATTTTTTTAGGGAAACGTACATCCATACAAATTAACAACATCATTATACTTATTAAATCTCCATCAAAATAGAATCTACAACATCTAATATATATAGAATAACAAGATAATTATTATAACATGATCATCATCTATAATTAAAACAAGTGAGTCAAATATCTATAATTTAAGTGAATTTGACAACATCTATCATGAGGAGTAAATCAAAACCATCATACATAATAAATATACATCCAAAAATCATCAGCCACTTTCAATATATAAAAATTGACGAGTCAATGTTGATAAGATTATCATCATATATAACTAAAACAAGTGAAAGTAAAATATATATGCCAGTAGATCAATATCATCTGAAAATGATACATGTCCAAGAATCGACATAAGTCAAAATGATACATCATGTACAGATGATATAAATAAAAATGATAAATTGTGTAAGAAAAAATGATACAAGTCAATATGATACGTCATGTCCAAACGATATAAGTCAACATGAAACATGTCAAAATGATACAACTCAATAATATGGTACTAGAGGCCATGAAAATGCTACATATGATAATAACCATGAAAAGAGACATTATAAAAATATATAAAAAATGATCCACGATGAAGTCTATATGTCATGAATGTCACTGGCTGCTACCAGCAACTGCCTCAACATCATCATCACCATCTTGATCATGATCATCATGATCGTCATCATCATCATTTGCATCGAAAATTGCATTGTTGTCATCTGTATTTGTGCCATCAACATGAGCATCATCTGCCATCTCAACATCAGACCCAACATCGTGATTTGGATCTATTTGTTTAGGATGATCCAAATCTTTTGGAAGATCCTTGTTCTACAAAAACAAACATTTAGAATGAAAAGTTATTAGTTATTTCATGCAATAATTAATTTCTCTGTTATATATCTAATATTACAACATATTAAATGAAATGATAATCAGATTACATGATACGAAAGTGCACATATGATAATATAATACCAAATAATTTACAACTAAGATGTCATTCCAATGATGTAAAACATTCAACAATTCTAAAAGATCAAGGAGACCACATTTAAGCTCAATAACTCATCATCATTATGCATTGATCATTTGAGATTATTCCATGGTATGTAGGGGAATACAAGAACAATAATTAATTAAGAGTTCATGACCTACCATGGTCATTCACTACCATAAAGGACTACAACAAAAAAAAACAAGTTAAAACTCCATGAATATACAATATAAAACTTACAATACAAAAGGGAAATAAAAATTCTTAAGGATTAGATACAAGGACATGACAGTGTACCATTATGTACATACATTAAACTTCTCGAACACAATATCAAAATTCATTCTCCATGCATATAGATTCTAACATGTATCAATTCAAAATGTGCTCACTCACTCATAAAGAATCTGTTCCTTATAT
This sequence comes from Picea sitchensis, assembly GCA_010110895.2. Taxonomy (NCBI): domain Eukaryota; kingdom Viridiplantae; phylum Streptophyta; class Pinopsida; order Pinales; family Pinaceae; genus Picea; species Picea sitchensis. Next base: position 5,864 of record SNQJ01S0162280.1, read on the forward strand.
AGTTATCATAAGGAAAGTTCTCAGAGTTACAAAGATAAAAAAATATAAGGAGATGGTGTATGGAATTCAATATACAAATGAAAATGCCATTTTAATATCCCATCTTGAAGTTGCACACAGATTTCAAACATTATATTTCATCTTCATACATGATTGATGATGGAGATTCAAATTCCAATTCAAAAATATCAAGGAGGCAACCGTAAAAGATCAATAAACCCTACTCTGTTTTGAGCGAGCCCAAAGTCTGGATAGTGTATATATAGTATAGGTCAATTTTACTAAGTATCCATAGCAAGAAATCTACTATGAATGGTTCTTCTCATTTAAAATTCAAATGAATCATTGTTATTTCCAAAGAAACAAATTTGCACATTACACTACGTCTTGAACATACACGAAAAATATAGTATTTTGAAAAGTTCCAAATTTCTCTCATATCTCTAAAGTAATTATCAAATAGACATGTTGAATCCAATAACAACCTATATCCAATAAAGGAATATGCATACAACCATCATTTTGAGGAAAATTGAACAGAGTAACAAGAAACAAGGATTGGGATACAAAATAAAGTATAGATTTATCCAGCTCCCATGTGCTGATTTCAAATCGAATGGAGATTCACAGACACCAATCCACTCATTCATTCATTCACAGTTCCATTTACTCATGCCAATTTAATTACACTCATTCCATTACATTCACTCTATTTTTCCAAACACTCAATTCTCCAACATTCCATTGATCATTGGATGTATCCAATACACAATCTACATCCTTCACTTGCATATATTTAGTGCCCCTACATAAATATTCTCCCTCATACATTCACCTTATTCTTCACTCATACATATTGTATCTATGCATTCACTTTTTACCTTGTGCATATATCTACATGATACTGCAAATACTTTTTCCAATGCAATTTCACTCATTTCATTACATTCACTCCATTTTTTCAAACACTCAACTCTCCAACATTCCATTCATTAGATGTATCCAATACACAATCTACATCCTTCACTTGGATACACTTAGTGCCCCTACATAAATCTTCTCCCTCATACATTCACCTTATGCCTCACTCATACATATTGCATCTTTGCATTCATCTTTTACCTCGTGCATATATCTACATGATACTGCAAATACTTTTTCCAATGAAATTTCACTCATTTCATTACATTCACTCCATTTTTTCAAACACTCAACTCTCCAACATTCCATTCATTAGATGTATCCAATACAAAATCTACATCCTTCACTTGGATACACTTAGTTCCCCTACAAAAATCTTCTCCCTCATACATTCACCTTATGCCTCACTCATACATATCGTATCTATGCATTCAAATTTTACCTCATGCATATACCTACATGATACTACAAGTACTTTTTCCAATGCAATTTCCGACATGTATGTGTAGCTAAAAGTATCTACAGAAGATGAACTATATTAATTTCAAGCTATAGGTATCTACGTGAGATGAAACTACAATAATGTGAAGCTATAGTTATCTACATAAGATTAAACTACAAGAATTTCAAGTTGTATGTATCTACAAAAGTTGAAACTACAAGAATTACAAGCTATAGGTATCTATAGGAGATGAACCTACAGGAATGTGAAGCTAAAAGCATCTTTAGAATATGAAACTATAGGAATTCCAAGCTATATGTATCTACAAGAGAGGAGGACTACAAAAATATCAATCTATAGGTATCTACATGACAAGAGAACTACATGAATGTTAAGCTACATGCATCTACATGAGAGGACCACATCAAAACCTACAACAGTTAACACCTAGAAAAGATAACAACTAGTATAGAAGTGTGAATCTACCATCATATATAGGAGGAAAATGTTACTATAGGAGAAGATCGTTACAGGCTCTCAGCCTATAGATCACTATAGGAAGATATTTATTTGACATCCACAACCAAATCAAGCACATGGGCCACCTGCAAAAGGCAATCATGTCTCATGTGAACGATCACAACATTCATCAAATAAACATGCAAGTCTTCACAGATCAAAGTAAATTTCTTCCAAATTAGAAATTCCATCAAAAGCAAGGTACACCACATCTACTTTTTCTTAAGAAATTATGATTTAGATATGCATGAAATTTCATAGTAATCTACCTCTCAATCACCCTAACTTCACTCTATCACAACCCTAACTCATGTCAATGTGTTCATTGATATCTAAGGTGGGGGGGAAGCAACTTAGTGTTTCCATGATGATTTCAGCTATCAAAATATAAAATATGGGGAGGTCATTTCAAGTCAAGAATGAAATCATAGAAAGTATAAGGCCATCAAGCAAACTCAAATTGGCATGCACACCAACCACATGGCCTCTTTGCATGCTTGAGTTTCCAAATCTCGAAGTCTAAACCCTTGGGATGATTGTAGACAGTTTGAGTTTGTCAAATATTTTAAGTATTGATAGAGCCAAATTTAACATCAAGAGAAGGTAAACAGTGTAATTCTGAGTTTCAAAAATTCAAATCCTAGAAACCTAATATGATTAAAGCAAAGTGATTGATTCTATTGAAGACTCTAAATATTTTCAGAACCCATGTTAACAAAAATCTAAGGTAAAAAGTATAAGTGTCACCAATCTAATTTTTGGGCACACCATATAGAATTCCCCTCAAAATTACTATAGGGAACCCATAGGGAGGGAAACAAAGTAGAGCCACAAAGGAAAGGAATATGCCCCAAGGTTTTGCAAATGGGGTAGCAAGCTAAGTGGGCTTGATTGTGGGGAAAACCCCACAGTTAAGTGCACTTGAGCTAGAGGCATCTTGGGATGGGTGACCACCTGACAGAGTCTGAAGTTCTTGTTTGCAAGCCCTGAAAGTGATTATTGATGCTATGCAATTCATTTGATTGGTTTCAATCCATTTCTTCACCCTATGAGCATCACCAGTGCAATGAGTATTAAGTGGACTATTCCAAATCCTTGAGAAATTATTAATTAGGTTCCAAGAAACTAACCTTGGATAGGATCATAGTGTATTTACACTATGGATTGTCCTAAAAAGTAGTATCCTAATATATTTACTGCACTATGAAGGCCCCTCTATGCTTAAATAATAAAGGTTGAGAGCTCTAATTGGATAGTTCTTAGGCTGTACTTGCTAATGTTTGCAAATGATTTACAGCAAACTAAGTGGAGGAGCAGTTGTGAGGGAAAACTCCCTGGAGTTAAAGCTAGCTTGAGATAGAGGCATCTTAGGATGGGTGACCACACAGGAAGTCCTGGTTATGGTTACAAATACAGGAAGTGATGATGATTGATGCTATGAGTTCATTTCACTAGTTTCAATTCCATTTCTTCACCCACATGAGAGCATCACCCGATGCAATGAGATTACTAAGTGGACTATTCAAATCCTTAGAATTATTGGTTGGATTCACGACTAATACTCATGGATATGGGTCATATGAATTAATGACTTACACTCTGCTTGGTTAATCGAGAAAAATGATATAATATGTTGCATTGTGGAAGCCCCTCTATGCTTAAATGTAAATAGATTTAAAAGGAGCTCTAGCTGAATGGACGTTCATAAGGCACAATAATACTTACTAAGGTTTGCAAATGGGAATTAAAGCTAAGTGGAGAAACGATTGTGGGAAAACTCTCCACTTAGTTAAAGCTCTTATGAGCTAGAGGTGTCTTGGGATGGGTGACCACTGGGAAGTCCTAGTGTTTTGGGTGCAAAGCCCGGAAGTGATTATTGATGTTATGTGATTCATTTAGTTGGTTTCAATCCCATTTCTTCACCCTTGAGAGCATCCACCCGATCTGATGAGTGCTAAGTGGACTATTCAAATCCTTAGAATTATTGATGATTCTGACTAATACTCATGGATATGGTCATAGATTAATGACTTACACTACATGGTTAATCCCGAAAAATAATATCTATTATGTTGCACTGTGGAAGCCCCCTCTATGCTTAAATAATAAAGAGTTAAGGGAGCTCTAACTTGGATGTGGTTCATAAGGAACAATACTTGCCAGGTTTTTGCAAATGGGGTAGGAAGCTAAGTGGCCTTGATTGTGGGAAAACTCCCACAATTGCATGCAGCTCCCAGAGCTAAGTTATTAGGATGGGTGACCACACAGAGTCCTGGTTACCAGGGTACAAAAGTGATAGAATTGATACTATGTGATTCTACTTTCGTTTCAAATGCATTTCTCTTGGCATCACTAGATACAATGAGTTACTGAAGTGGACTATTCAAATCACCTTGAGAATTCTTGGTAGGTTATTTGTACTCATGGATGGATGAATTAGCTATTTACCTCTTGCTGGTTAATCCAAAAAATGATATCATATATTTAAGAATCCCTACAGTTATATAATAAGTTAAGGAGCTCTATTTGGATGGTTCATAGGCCTGTACTTTGGGTTTTGCAATGGGGTAGCTTAAATAGGCTTAATTGTGGAAATCACAGTTAAGCCAGCTTGACTAGAAATGTTAGGATGGTGACCACACAGGAGGTCACTGGTTCTGGGTGCTAAGCCAGAGTGATTGATGCTGCTCTGATTCATTTTGTTGGTTCAATCCCATTTCTCCTGCCAATGACATCACCCAATGGAATGAGAGTTATGGTGAACTGGCCTTCAATCATGGTTATTAGTGATTCAGGCTAGCTAACCATGGATATGGATCCTGAATTCATGACTCCCACTGTGGATTAATCCAGAAAAATGATATGTGCTGTCTTTGCTCAAACCCCTCTGTCTTAAATCATAAGAGTTAAAGGGCTCTAACTTGGGTATTTCATAATTTTAATATACTCACTAAGGGACTTTGATAGGTACAGAATAGAATTGGAGCAGTTGAGGAAAACTCCTGCATGACTAGAACATCTTGGGATGGGCCACTTACGGGGAGTTAGTGGGTGCAAGCCCCCTAAGTGATGATTGATGCTATGCTTATTGATTCATTTTGCTGGTTTCCGCTTGTTTCATTCACTTGTGAGCATCACCCGATGCAATGAGTGCTAAGTGCACTATTCAAATCATGAAATTATTGAATTGATTCTTGATTGATACTCGGGATATGGGTCATGAATTAATGACTTACACTATGTAGTTAATCTCAAAAACTGATATCTAATATGTTGCAATACGGAAGCCCCTCTATGTAAAATGGCAATAGCAAAGCGTTAAAGGGAGCTCTAGCTGGATAGTTCATAAGGCACAATACTTGCTAAGGTTTTGAAAATGGGGGCAAGCTATGTGGGATTGATTGTGGGAAAACTCCACAATTGGTGTGTATTGAGCTAGAGTCTTGGGATGGGTGACCACCTTGGAATTATTGGTTATCAGATGCAAGCCAGTGATGATTGATTCTACGCGATTCATTTCGTTGGTTTCAATCCATTTCTTCACCCTTGTGACATCACCCGATGCAATGAGTGCAATGGACTATTTAAATCATGAAATTATTGGTCGATTCGACTAATACTCATGGATATGGGTCATATATTAATGATGAATTACCTCATGAGTTAATACGAAAATGATATCTAATATGTTTCGCTATGGAAGCCCCTCTATACTTAAATAAATAAGAGTTAAATGGAGCTCTATTTGGATAGTTCATAGAGCACAATACTTGCTAAGGTTTGCAAATGGGTAGCAAGCTAACTAAGCTTGATTGTGGGGAAGCGCTCCTGAGTTAGAACACACTTGAGCTAGAAGATGTCTTGGGATGGGTGACCACATGGGAAGTCTTGGTTACCGGGTGCAAGCCCAGAAAGTGATGATTGATGCTGTGATTCATTTCTTGGTTTAATCCCATTTCTTCCACTTGCAGGCATCACCTGATGCAATGATTACTAAGTGGACTATTCAAATCATGAAATTATTGGTAAGTTGTGACTAATACTCATGGATATGGATCATAGATTAATGACTTACAATAAGCTCTGATTAATCCTAGAATGATATCTAATATGTTGCATTGCGGAAACCCCTCAATGCTTAAATAATAAGAGTTCAAGAGCTCTAAGCGGATAGTTCATAAGGCACAATACTTGCTAAGGTTTACAAATAGAGTAGCAAGCTAAAATTGGGCAGTTGTGGGAAAACTCACAATTAGTAACTTAAGCGTCTTAGGATGGAGTGACCACTTGGGAAGTCCCTGAATTCTGGGGTGCAAAATGAAGTGATGATTGATGCTATGTGATTCATTGTGGTTTCAATCCATTTCTTCACCCTATGAGCATCACCAGATGTGGAGGTGCCAAGTGGACTATTCAATCATGAAAATTATTGATCAGTTACCTTGAGCTTCAATACTCATGAATATGGAGTCATAGATTAATGACTTACACTGTGCAGTTAATACCAAAAATGATATGTATCTAATATGTTGCCTTTACTTGAAGTCCCTCTATGCTTAGATTTATTGACAGACACCTACCATAAACATTGAGGAGAACATACCTTTTATCCCAATAAAGGATTTGGGATAATCCCATGGGGAACTCATGCTAAAAGTAATAATCCTAGCATAAAGGATCCCATTGTCCAATTGGCATGCACAACAACCACAGTAGTTTGTTGTGCACATGAGGTTATACCCTACTAAATCCACATTCCTCTTTAGAAATACAATTTTAGCTACATATTTGGTATTTTTTTCATCTATCCTCAACTCCCATGATTCCATTCTATACCCCTTACTCTGATTTTCTTTTCCTTCCCATTAGGAACCTAGGCAAGCCAAAATATCTCTATTTTGCATTCTCTATTTTTCTAAGTTAGCATAAATATGCACATTCATGTGATTGTGGAGAGAATTCTAAGTGAAATGTTGGGGGAGGATTCAATAGGAGTGACCCTACAAATACCTCTAGATTCAATAGGAGTGATCCTACAAATACCTCTAGGCTATACAACAACCCTAAGGTGGTTGCGGTCTACCAACAACCCAATTGGATAGTTTATTTTGATAAACTACAAGGATATGATGATAAGATAGCTCTTGAATTTGAATATAATTTTCAAAATATCAAAGGTCAAGAATACATCATAGCAGTGAGAGGATTGGTAATGTAGGTGAATGAATCCATCATAAGAAAAGTTTAAGGACTTCCCATTGGTTTACCTTAGGATAAATATGAAAGGAATCTTGCAGTCGATGCTAATAAATTGTTTTTCCTAAGTTATGCAGAACATAGGTGTAACAAGAATGGGATCAAAAGAGATACTCTTCCAAACCCATGGGATCTAGTATCCTACCACCTACTAAAGTATATCACTTATGGGGGAAGTTTGAGTATTCTATATGCATACCATTTCAAGTTCTTGCATTAGCTCAAGAATTTGTTTCACCATAGACTTGACAAAAAATGAGAATTCCTTATTTCCTACTATAGTATTTAAGAGAAATGAGTTCAAAGGTTAAGAAAGGGAAAGAGGAGGCCTTGGCCCACAATGACCTCATAAAATTTATAGTGTGTGATGTTATGGAAAGATAAATTGTTAGATTACCTTGGGAAGAATTTGTGACCATGGATAGATAGAAATTTCTGGCATGGTAAGGTAGGTTAGCTACAAATAGCTAAGAGTTGTGGAGTATAATTAATTAGATGACATGGATACTAGATGGCATGCAAAACATCCACTATGGCTGCTGTTCATGCCAAATTGGCATGCAAAACAACCCTGTGGCTTTTGTGCATGCCAAATTGGTTTGCACAACAACCCAAATTGGCATGGACAACAACCAATTTGGCATGGACAACAACAACCGTGGTTGTTGTCCATGCCAAATTGGCATGCACAAAATTCATGTGGCTATTGTGCATGCCAATTTGGCATAACAAACAATTTGGCATGAACAACAACCACTGTGGATGCTATGCATTCTAAATTGGCATGCATAACAACCCCGTGGCTGTTGTGCACGCCAATTTTTCATGCACAACAACCATGTGGTTGTTGTGCATGATGTTTCTCAAACTTTTATGAAGTGACCAACATCAAGTAAAGTGTCGCTAGAATTGAAAACATACAGAGTATCAAGCACATTGTTCCATTGTAAAGTGTTTGAGTTCCATATCCCAAGAAGATGTCATTCAACCATTCTGGAACAATACACGCATTGTTAATCAACATCTAGTTCGTCATAAATGTTTGTGTATGCGATTACAACCTAAATGCTTCCATATTGAAAAATAATGTTTTCTGGATTGCAAATTGAAGCATTTGACCTTGGTGCAAGTCTCAATTGATGAATGTATGTCACCCAATATTTCCAATTGAGCATGTTTGGCATGTCAAGGAAAGGAAAGGCATGTCAAGGCAAGGCATGGCATGGAAATGCATGGCATGTAAAGGCAAGGCATGGAAATGCTAGGCATGGCATGCCAAGGAAAGACAAGGAAAGGAAAGGAATGTCAAGGCAAGGCATGACATGTCAAGGAAATACATGACAAGGAAAGGGAATGCATGGTGTTAGCACTCCGTGAATTCGTTTGGTTGAGAAAACGAATGACATAGGTAACCTATAGACCAACTTTAAGGCCGAAAAATAGCCTTTCCGATCCAGAGAGGGCTCTCTTGGAGACTTTGTCTCTATACAAATTATGGATTTGAATTGTTGGCTAGATTTAACATGTTCATGCAATATTTCTGGTTCTATTAGCAAGAGAATGCAAGACCTTGGGCCATGGAGTCAAATTCCAGAAAACGAGAGAAACAAATGACTTGGTGACGAAGACTTGAGAGGATAAAGGCTAAGTAGGAAATGGTATTTCAGTTCAAAGTCGTTCTGTGTGGCGAGAGAAAAACACATAAAGTAAGTTAGAGCACCATTGGAGATGAATTCTGAATTTACTTAGAAGAGAACACAATCATCTAAATAGTGAAATCTAGAGCACCGTGTGATGAATTCGAGACTTGTAAAACGTTCTAATTTAGAAAAAATACATACATGGATATACAAAACACAAGAAGCACATACATAAGAGAGTTCACAATACATCAAACCACTACCACTAGAATATTTTAATCAAAGTCTCATGACATTTGCATTAAACTTCAATGGGGTTTGAAAGTTACATTCAACAATCACTATCTACATTACTTTTCCAACCAACTAGCTTACATTGAAAATATGCAATGTATAGAAAAGGATGTGTCGCTTGGGATGCCATGCCCCCCAACTACTATTCCTAGAAATTAGGCTCTGATTATTCTCTGCCAAATGATCCTTCAGAATGACACTTTGCTAAGAATATAAACTTGACTGTAACCAATCATGAAATAACCGACGTCTTTGCCATGATAGTTCGATCATCAACAAGATTCCATTGTTAAGAAGTGATGTGTCTATGCTTCTCCTTTGAAAGGTTATCTGGATAATCAAGCGCTTTTTTAGACTCCAGCCACCTAGTCTAATGACTTCGATTGATGTCGTGTGATCATTGGATGAGGTATGCATGTGGTGGGTAATTGTGGAATGTCACTTGTGTTTCCAATATGACAACGTCAGTCAGGGGACAACACATTTCTTCAAAAATGTTGTGTGTTCATCCTACACTTGTCCTTCACGACAAGTGGGTTTTCAACATCTGCCCGATGTATATCCACTGCGCGGGTGCATGTCAAATTCCTTGTTCTCAACAGGAAATAGGACACGAGGAGAAAAGAATCTCGTGTTACGTTTGAAAAGACAAAACGGGGTCGGGTCAATTATGTTTTTAGCCTTATCTGTAATCTTTATATCCGAAGCATTTTTCTGAGAGTCCATATGTTCCTTTTCAGATTATTTACCTGTCTTCTCAAAATCACATTCCCCTTCATCTTCATTTGAGCACTGGATAGAACCCACGCAAACATTTTCCATGGTTGGTCCACATTCCTTGAAGTGCTTCACAATTCTCTCCTCTGACATTCTCTATGCTTCACGTAGCTGGATGATCATGTCTTGCGCTTATTTAAGCTACCTCTTGAGCCAAGTCACATTCCCTTCTCAACTCTGTAATGCTGATGTCTTGACGGTCCATTCCACTAACCGCTTTCTCAACTCCTTGTTATTTTGGTACAACTCAACAATAGAAATATACACTTGCTTTAGCTTCTACGATGTCTCATGAATATCCATGTCTTAAGTGCCTGACCTTCTCCGTCTATCACAGGTTTTTTGGCTTGAACCTTCAACAGGTTCCAACCGAATAGTGCGCATGAGTAACACCTCAGCGACAGATTTTGCACATGGCTTTCTTAGAGCTTGGGCCTCCCCAGTCTCTCTATTCTTCTTGGCCTACCTTTTTTCTAGGGTATTAGCTTTTGGGGGGACAAGGATTCTGTGCTGTCTTTCATTTTTCTATAGCCCTTTCTATTTCCACCTCCGTGCTGTGAGATGTTTCTTTTCTTGTGGGTAGAGGTGGATCTCCTTTAGGATCCCTGGGGATGTCGGATGAAAGAAGAAACGAATCCCAGATATTTCCCAGTCACCTCAATTCCTCAACTATAAACAATTTGATTATTGAGATATGGGATAAGTTCTTCTTCGGCTAGTTTGCTTCATATTGGACGCTATCTTCCATTCCTCAGAGGCTTTGGTGCAAGAAGAAAGGAAGGTTCAATGACCTCTTTCCTGTGAAATGTATCAACAATATGATTTGATGTGGGTGTATTCTGTCAAACCTTCTTTCATAGGAGAAATACTTTCTAATCACCCTCAAGAGTTTCTGAAAAGGCTCATGTAGATACCGAATTGGAACACCCGTTTCGATTTTCCCGTTTAGGCAGTTTGGTTTGATGAATTATTCATAGCATAGAACTTCCAAAGGCATGCATTTAGACCACCTTTCACCATGTGGAGGGATCTCCGTCGCGGCTGAAAGAGTTTCCTCTATCACCTGGAATGTGATTCCTGCAATAGTATCACATAGTATCCTTGGATTTTCTTGCAATAGAGCAAGCATCCGACCTGTTTGAAATATGCTCTGACATTCGAATATTCATTTATCAATGCCAAGTATTGAGGCTCAGACCTCACAGTTCTTCCACTTCATGTGTCTTTCCTTATATTCTGGGATGTCGTCATGGTGCAATTCATGCTTGTTCTACACGCTCGGTAGTGAATATGCCACCCCCTTCACATGACGAATAGATAACAATATTCTTATCCTAGACCCGTCGGAGGGGTGGTAGTGGAACTTTGCGCAATAAGCGATAATGACTTTGGGAATTCACTGTGCGGCCCCTAGGAGCCATGAAGACTCTTGGTGCAGGGACGGGTCGATGTTGTGACAATGACGACGACAAGCTCGTCGCAGTACAGGAGCACGAAAGAGAATTTGGGCATGACAAGAACTATGAGGATGAGGGGACGATCGTTAGAGGACTTGTCGTCTAATAGATTAACTTGTGACGACTTTAGACCAGCTCCAACCCATGATTTAAGACAGACCAAACGCGACAATATTGACTGACCCGGTTTGTGACATAGTTGATGGCAATTGAATTTCCCGCAGTGAGAGACTCAGGGCTTGCAAAAAAAGTTACAGATGACGCATAAATTATAATGGTAAATAGAATACATGTAAAGTGACTAAGATTTATAACTAAACGAGTGAGGGATGGAATCATGGCATGGGACACTGAATCCATGGTGATGATAAGTTTTGAGGCATGCCGAAGATTTGTGTAGCACACTCGCGCGACATGTACACTTCAAAGTGTGTAAAGTACATATGATAAGAGCTGCAGAGTATACGTGATATGAGCGCCATGATTTCTTATCCTTTCTGAATTCATAATGAGGTGATGATGGTCGTTATATATGTTGATGTGACCTTTATGATAACAACTTGCTTCGACCTTTGGCACTTAAAATATCCTCTTCTGACAGGACCCAACCTTTTGGGAAAATACCTTTATCATTTACGCATGTTTTATTTTGACGTCCCTTCCCGAATCCAAGGGCCAAACCGACCACTTTCTAACTTCGACCCATTCGTTGTTCAGTACCTGACCTCACACACTTTGACACATAGACCATGACTCGTTTAAGATTGACTCTAACTGAAAAAATGATGACGCTAACACATGGAAAGGAAAGGCATTGCAAGGTAAGTCATGGTAAGGCATGACAACCCATGGCATGTCAAGGCAAGGTAAGACATGTCAAGGTAAGGCATGGCTTGTCAAGGCAAGGTAAGGCAAGACATGGCTTGTCAAGGCAAGGCATGGCTAGGCTAGGAATGGCATGTCAAGGAAAGGCAAGGCATGGCATGTCAAGGAAAGGCATGTTAATGCAAGGAATGGCATGTCAATGCAAGGCAAGGTCTTTCAGGGAACGACATGTTAATTCAAGGCAAGGCATGTCACTGAAAGACATGGCAAGGAAAGGCAAGGAACGTCAAGGCAAGGCATTGTATTTCAAGGCAAATCATGCCAAAGCAAGGCAAGGCATGGAAAGGAAAGGAAATAAATTTCAAGGCAAGGCATAGCTTACAAGGGAAAGGCATGGCCAGGATAGGCATAACATGTCAAGTCAAAGAAAGGCATGGAATTTCAAGGAAAGGCATGGCAAGTCAAGGCAAGGAAAGTCTGTAAAGGAAAAACATGTTAATTCAAGGAAAGGAATTTCAGGGAAAGTCAAGGAAAGGAATGTAAAGGCAAGGCATGACATGTCAAGGAAAGACATGGAAAGGAAAGGGAATTCATGGAAAGGAAAAAAATTGCAAGGAAATTCATGGTAAGGCATGAAAATGCATGGAAAAACATGGCATGTCAAGGCAAGGTAAGACATGTCAAGGAAAGGCATGGCTTGTCAAGACAAGGAAAGGAAAGACATGTCAAGACAAGGCATGTCTTGTCAAGGAATGGCATGGTATGTCAAGGAAAGGTAAGAAATGGCATGCCAAGGCAAGGCATGACATGTCAAGGAAATGCATGGAAGTGCAAGGCATGGCATATCAATGCAAGGAAATGTATGTCAAGGAAAGACATGTTAATTGAAGGCAAGGCATGTCGGGGAAAGGCATGAAAAGGCAAGTCAAGGAAAGGAAGGGAATATCAAGGCAAGTCATGGCATGTCAAGGAAAGGTAAGGCTTGTCAAGGCAAGGCATGACATGTCAAGGAAATGAAATACATGTCAAGGAAAGGCATGACTTGTCAAGGAAAGGAATGACATGTCAAGGAAAGGAAAGACATGTCAAGGCAAGGCATGGATTGTCAAGGCAAGGCATGGCAAGGCAAGGCAATGCATGGCTTGTCAAGGAAAGGAATGACAAGGAAAGTCAAGGCAAGGCAATGAAAGGAATGTCAAGGAAAGGCATGGCATATCAAGGAAAGACAAGGCATGGCATGTCAAAGCAAGGAAATACATGTCAAGGCAAGGAATGTCTTATCAAGGAAAGACATGGTAAGACTAGGCATGACATGTCAAGGAAAGGCATGGCATGTCAGGGTAAGGCAAGGCAAGGCAAGGAATGTCAAGGAAAGGCATGACATGTCAAGGTAAGACAAGACATGGCATATCAAGGCAAGGCAAGACATTTCAAGGCAAGGAATGGATTTTCAAGGCAAGGCCTGTAAAGGCTAGGAATTGTTATCCCCTAGCCTAGGGATAAGTAAAGAGATTATGTCTCGAGGCCCACAGGTCCTAGACATGCAGTACTGAGAGCCATATTGACTTGAGCCTGGCCCTAGAGGGCCCATATTTCTTCTTCAACACCTCCATCCTATCAGCAGTAGCAACATCCATCCCATCGGCCTGGTCCTTCAGCAAAAGTGGGTCTTGTTCCATGAGGTAATGAGTCTGAGTATCATGGTATGTGTCACTCTAATTCTCAAAACATTTGAATATGTGCGTTTAATTCTCTTTTGATTCATGACGTGTGCTTGGAATTTATGCCTTTTGACTTGCCCATACCTGGGGGGATGGAAAACTTCCATAGCAAGTTGGTTCCCTTAGGAGTGAGTTTCCACTGGGCGGGTTCATGAAAGGTCATCGTCCATTCCCACCATACTTATCACTTTTCATCATCTTCCCTCTCATTTATCCCTTGCATTGGTTCGAGCATTGGGTTTTCCAAGCTAGCAAAGATTTGTACCTTGCCTTATGGTGAGAAGGGGATAAAGGCCGAGAGACTAAAAGTAGATGGAAAAATATCAAATACAAAGGATCAAAACCTTCATATGATTCACCCAAGGATCCTCAAGAAAGAAATAAGAGGCTTCTCAGTAAGAAAAAGGAGGGACCCATAAAATAAATAAAATCAATACCTAGTTGGAGGATAGGGGGTCTCATCGCGAGACAACCTATTAGTTCCATGGGAATTGATCCGGATTTTATGAGCAGAACGAAATGAATACAGATTATTAATAGGTGCTTAACAAAAATAACAGAGATACAGTAAAACTGGTTTTCTATTAAATAACGAAATAAGCTGAAACTGTAAAA
>SNQJ01S0162281.1:0-21479 GCA_010110895.2 Picea sitchensis
TCTCTTGCCGCAATGTGGTCCATCTCATGTACTGGTCCTCATAGTTGCCAACAGGGTAATACTATTCCTTTACCTCATCCACAAAAAAATACCAAGTGCAATCGGCCCCATATATTCAAGACTTCTCTGTGGAAATTTTCTCCCAGTAAGTTTTCCACCAATGTTTGACATGAGGGAGAGCTTTAAGGAGTGCGAAGGTGATATTTTATTTGTCGGAAAAATTGTGAACAAAGAAATAACCTTCTAGCAAAGTTAACCATTTTTCTAGGGCTTCTGCATCTATGTGTCCTTCAAATACAAGAATATCAAAATTAACTTGTACCTTGAAAGACAATGTGCCTCCAAAGTGGTAACTTGATGAATATGCACCTGATGCTATCGGAAGGCATTTAAGGATGTCAAAAAATTATCCATCATTTTGTCCCTCTGTCGCATGAGAGCTTTCTCAAGCAACAGATTGATAGAATCATCTGCTCCATTGTTTTTCCTTTTTTCCGCCATTGAGGGATTCTTGGGTGTGCAAGAGTGGTTGTATTAAAGAGAGACAACATCGAGACCAAACTTTCCATACTCGGACCTCGTCGGGGACATGCACTGAAAAAACGATCAAGAGGATCCTTCTCTAATACCACTGATCTGGATTATCTTCGACACGAAATGAGATTGGAGATATAATAAAGAAATGCACAGATATATCATAGATATTCAATAATATAACAGAAATGTATCATACATGCAACCATAAACACAAATATATAGTAATACATGATTTCTATTAATGAAATAAATGTATAGAGACTGTAAAAATACAGAGTGAAAGACTCGCCAGAATGGTGGCAACTTATCTCTGAGAAGAGATGTGACGGCTACTCGCATTCGCAAGAAGATGATTACAATGAGGCTCTGAAGGCATTTTTACAATAAAAAGGAATGCAAAAAACCCTAGACATCCAAAAACCTAACCCTGGGATATGAAGCGCTAAAAGTCATGTGGGCCCCGTTTGGGTAAGTTAGTACATCAACTTCGTGGGGTCGTAACTTTTGCATACGATCTCCGTTTTAGGCGTATGATAGCTCGTTGGAAAGGTATAATATAGGAGATTCATTTTGGGGGATCAATCATGCTTTTAATTATCATTGAGAACCTCAATCTCGAAAAACACTCATTTAGGCCCTCGGAAGTTAAAACCTACAAAAAATAGTAAATTGTCAAAATTGTCAGAAAATTGTTTTGAGCCAGTCGAAAAAGGTGGGTGACCACTGATATCCACCTGGATCATCAAGTCTCAAATTCTACATTAATTGCATATGATCGTGTAAATTTTGATGATGGTGTTAAGAAATAAGTTTGGGTAAAATCCATGAATGAATAAATTGATGCCATAGAAATGAATAATACTTTGGAACTTGTAGATTTTCTTGAATATAAAAATTGTGTAGGTGTTAAATGGATTTAAAGTACTAAGTTAAATGTTGAAGGTGGAGTTGAGAAACATAACACAACGCTTGTAGCTCATGGGTTTATTCAACAACATGGTATTGATTATAATTAAAAAAATTCACCTGTAGCAAGGATTGATATAGTAAGAATGGTGTTATCCATTAATGCTCATAATAAATGGTGTGTGTACCATATGGATGTAAAATCTACATTTTTAAATGGTTTTCTTGAAGAACATATTTATGTGAAACAACCTCCAGGATATGAGATTGATGGACAAGAAGGTAACGTATGCAGGTTAAAGAAAGCTTTGTATGGATTAAAGAAAGCACCCATAGTATGGTACATTAGAATTGATGAATACTTGAAAGTTCAAGGATTGAAAATGAGCCCAAGTGAGCCAACTATGTATACAATGGTAAATTAGGAAGGTAAACTCTTGATTGTATGATTATATGTTGATGATTTGATTTTCACCAGAAATCTTTTTGTATATGACTTTAGGGTGAAATCATGAAGATGGGTTACACTTTTGCTTGTTTTATGAGAAAAAAAAACTGTATTTTCACAAGTTCTTCAACTTCCGACATACAAAAGTATTTTTTTTTATTTAGAATTTCACTTTACAGTAAAAACAAAATTTGTGAAGAATTGTGTTAACTTTCCAATGATTATTTTTCAAATTTGTTTTATCACGATTTGATATGTCAATTTGACAATTGTTTAACAGTATGTTCCTTAAACATGAAAGGAATGATAATGTGTTATTTATTTCTACAACAACGTATCTATTATTAAACTTATGTTTTTAAGAAACAAAATATACTGCAACAATCTACAGAGACTATTTTATTATGACTATAATTTTGAATCTAACGAATGAATATTATAATTTCTGGAATTTTTTGAAGTTGACCAAGTTGAAAACGTTGCAGATTTTAAACACATGTTTTTCTACACCTTGTATCTATCTTAATTTTTACTTAAAACAAAAATCTAAATATACCCTTTTGAAAAGAACAATCTAAGGATTATGAATATATTTTTTTCCAAATTTTTCACTATATATTTTTAGAGATACCGATATTTCATTTCACTGAATCGTAATGTCTACTGAAAATATTATGTAGTGATTTTTTAAAAAGATTAAATAAAATTAGATAAAAGTAAAGAAAATGAAAACAAATTATAGGAATTGAAAGTAGATTCAATTTTGGAAATGATGGTGTCATTTTTTAAACCAAATTCTCAGTATTTGCAGGAGTCTAAAACCTCCAAAGTTCAGGTAAGGTTGGGGCAATTCTATGGGTTTTTTTTTCAGTCCCAATTTCATGTTTTCGGCCGAAATAATCTTTCATCCGAAAAAGTAATATTTCAGTCGAAAGATTGAAATCTAATGTAAACCGTCAAAATTGGACCGTTTCCAAGGTTTTCGGCCGAAAAAAACTTGTTTTGGCCAAAAGGTTGTTGAGCGAATTTCGTTGGTGGGAAAAAATGAAAAGACACATCGTATCGTTTCATTTCGCACTAAATTGTATAAATAGGATTTTGGTGGAACACATTTAACACAATTCATCGGATGTAAAGACAAATATAATCTTGGGGATAGGGATTTCAAAGCATTTCTATTACTGATTTCAGTTGTATTCTTTTCTTTCTTTATTCCATCCCTTTGTTCCATAGGCTTAATCGAATGATCAATATCAATACATGGTGGTTTTATAGATCACTTAAACAAAGTTTCAAATCATCTTTTTGGTTTTTGTTGAATAAAGTAATTGATGTTTGTTCAAGTTTTATTGGAATAACAATTTATATGTTCAAAGATTAATGTTGAGCATTTTTTCAAGGTGAAATCTTTGTTGAACATATCTTTTATAGATAACTATAAAAGTCATAAGAAACAAAAGTTTGTGCAACGGAAAATACGATTGCACTCGAGATGATACTCACCAAATCGAACAAAGGAAAGATCTTTATAAGAGAAATAAACAAGAATGTGCAAATATTGAAGAAATAAATGATGATAATGTCAATAGAGATTTTTGACAAGAAGAAGTTCAACCAGGAATGCATGCACATATGATGATTGAACACATGACACACATTGGGATTGTATCCATAAAGTACATAATTCAAAGTATAGAATTTAAATTTAAAATATTGTATATTTAATATAATTGATTGTAATTACAATTTGATGTTTTTAAAAAAACATAAATAGATTTGTCTCATAATGTCGAAGAAGACGTTGAAACCAAAATTGAAGCAAAAGACGAATCACCTATAGGTATGCACATAAATTTAGATAATACAAGATGAACACTCAAGTATATATAATTTAGTGAATTTCTGTTCAGGTTATGTTTTTTAATATAAACTTTAAATTGAAATATGCAGGAGAATCTATCAACATTGATGATGAAATATTAGAAAATGTTGATACTAACAAATTTGGGAAGAAAAAATCTAAGCAATATATAAGATATCAAACTAAGAATATGTATAATACTTTTTTCAAAGATGAATCAGTAATAGTACAAGCTCAACTTTTACTTTGTCGAATGAAGTCACGAAAGTTAAAAGAAGCTACATCATTATTGGGTATTCAATAGTCGACAAATGATACGAAGGTGACATAGAATGTCTTTAACAATATAACTAATGTGTTAAAATCTTTTGGAAAATATCGAAAAGAAGATGTATGTGTTGCACGTAGAGCGATACAAACAATAGTTGTTTCATCTAGCAATATAAAATATCGTTTGACACGACACATGGAAAAAATGATGGGAACGTCAAAAAAACATTGCACAAACATAGAAATTTTTTTTTCCAAATAGATGTAAATGATGAATTGGCTTGTTGGGAAGTGATTTCTAGACAACCCTACAAAAATAGACTTGCAGAAAATGTTAAAGAATTGGCCCATAATTGTTGGTTGGAAGAATCTCGTGTTTCACCACATACAAGGGATGTGTTGCAATGAAGAATAGCATGAAATCAATATGAAGAACATCCAAAACATATATTTCCAATGACACAAATAGAGTTGTTTAATAAGTTCAAAGAAGAGCACAAAGAAGTTAAAATTTCCATCAATACATTTGTGCAACAAAAACCATGGTTTGTTAGACCCATCACTGTCCATGACACGTGTTTTTTTCGTCATCATGTGAAGTTTGAGTTGTATTACGACACTTTTTTGTATTTTGGTAAAAAATTATGGCCAAATTCACCTCCTCCTTCCACATTTCGTGTTTTTATATCTGAAATTCTATGTGAAAGAGAAGATGATGATTTATTTTACAAAAACAATGTGTTGGTGGAAAGAAATGTGATTGTTGTGGAAATCTAAGTTTGTTTCTTTAAAAGTATCATATTGATATGAATGATCAATCATTTTCTAATATAAGAGTCAATTGGAAGAGATATGAATATATGATCAACACGGCTCCACATTCTTCAAATGTTATTTCCAAAAGGATTGATTTGAAGGTAGATAAAATTAGCGTGATAGAATTTTTGAACAAGTTTGAGGAATAAATCTATAAATACACCAAGCATTCACATAGATCTCGATGGCAAGATCTATAATTCAAACAATCCCGTGAAGTGTTTCCATTAGGGACAATTTTGTCTATAGTTGATTTTGCAGAGAATTACACATTCACTGCACAAAAAGAAATACAGAGCGAATATTATCATTCTGATCAAGTCACGATATTTTTCCACCTTCTATATAGACATGCTCAATAGATTCTTCCAAACATAGAGAGAACCAATGATAATCGACATGTTATTAAAGAATATAACTTTTATATAAGTGATGATCGAGCACACGACACACATTATGTACAACAGTTCTTTGATAAATTTTATGATTCATTGAAAGAACGCGAAATCAGATTCGAATGACATTGGATAGGGTCCGATGAGTGTGTCGGTCAGTTCAAATCTGCACAATCATTCTATTGGTTATGTTGTCTTCATAAAAAATTAAACATTACACATTGTTGGAATTTTTTTGAGACTGGTCATGGAAAATGAGAGAACGATGGTGGAGGGGCATGTATAAAACGAGCACTTCGAAGGTATCAGATGAACCCTCATGCTGATCGATTTGAATACACTAATCAAGTTGTTGAATGGTGCAATATGGCACTAAGCCATGAATATAATATGTCAAGGGATGTGCGCAGGTGTGTCTATATATAAATGTTACATGTATGTACACGGGATATATAAATTTGAACGTATTCAAACTTATATTCAATATTCAATCATTTTCTTAAGAGATTTCAAGTTAACAAGTTCTTGTCTTGTGCAGGTTTTACTGGTATGTTGGAATCGAAGATGTAAATAGATCAATCCCATATGACGCCAGTACAATACCTGGGACAAGAAAAATACATTCAGTTAAAACAAAACGTTTTCAAAATGGGTTTGCATTTGATAGACAAAATGACTCTTGTTTTTGTTCAGTTTGCATAGACGACACAAAATCCATAGATATTTGTGAGAATGAAAATGTAGGACATTATAAAACTTGGAGACATATTACGCTTAATGTAAAAGGAAAAATCTACTTGCAAGCTTAGAGGATATGGAATCAAATGAAACTATAGTGTTAGTTGATGGTGATAGAAATTTTTATCTTGTTAGAGAAGGTAAACTTTTTATGTTTAAATTTTTTCAAACAACTTGTAGATGTACTTGTGTGATAATCTAACACGAATTATTTGTTGTCCAATATATCCAATTATTTGCAGGAGATGTTTTTTTCATGGTTTCACCTATAAAAAACATTGAAAACATGAAACATGATTTGATGCGATGCACAAAACAAAAGATGAGGCTATTAGAAGGTTTTTATGATAACGGTTTTATATATGAAAGAGGATCCATTGTATTGAAAGATTTTTTTTTCAAGAAACCCATCAAACCGATACTCATGTTCACTTTCAAAACTACCATTCAGATGTCAAAAGTTGTCAATATAGTCATTTGGTATGTGCAGCGCGCATAAAGTTAATAGAAGTTCAATAAAAAAAAAAAAAGTTAGAAAATGGAAAATGTCCAAAGTCGACCATGAACGAATAATTGAAGATGGAATACCATTACATTGTTTTTAAACAAACTTGGCACATGTGTACATTCCATAATTTTTAATTTTTCATTGAAAGTAGATTCCAGATTTTGATGACTTGTTTTAACTATATTCAAACATATTTCCAATTACGATATTTATGAAAAGGGTATTATGTATAAAAAACTCACTTGGAAACTGCACCCCAATTAATACCTAAAAGTATATTGTTAATACTTACAACCTAATTAGTATAGGATTTAGGGAACTATTAATATGTATGGAAGTGAAAGAACCATTTGGTAACTTATACCCCTATCGATACCCAAAAGTATGTCTTTGGGGAATTTCACCCTAATTAGTATAGAAGTAAAGGACATGGTTGGGGAACACCTTAATTTACATATATAGGAGTGAGACAACAACTTAATGAATTTGCATCTTAGTTGGTGCCAAAAGTATTTTCTTGGGATTTAAACAAGAATTAATATAATAACAAGGGAACCACTTGTGGTGCACCCTATTTGAATAAGAGTAAGAGAAGTACTTACAAATTATGACACCCCCATTAATACCCAAAAGTATGCTCTTGGGGAATTCCACTCTAATTAGGATATGAATGAGGGAATCACTTGGAAATTTATGTCCTTATGCCCAAGTATGTTATACCCTAAATTTGTATAAGAGTGAAAGAACCAAGAACTGCTTGGGGTGCACCCTAACTTCTATATAGGATAGAGGAGAACTTAATATTTTAGGGACATTCATTTTATATTATACAAGTTCTTTTTTCAAGTCAAGTAGTGAGGTATCCTTAGGCGCAAGGGATGAAACTAATTCTAACTTAGGCATGCTCACTACTAGGCATGTTTACGAGACATCTTTAAGTACATGATCCAATTGTGGACAGATCATCATATATCCTTCTAAGCATGCCCCTTTCTACATTTGGATGAGACTAATATTTTTTAAAGAAAGCCTAGTATTAGGGCACTTATTTATGATATCAGATTCTCATTCCATCACGTGATTAGATGGCTCTCATGTTAAGACAAGTAAAATATATTTTAATAGTTTCATTAGATGGGGTTTACCTACTTTAGAATGTTTGAACCCATTCCATATATGTCTTATGGAGCCATCCTCTTCAAACCCATAATTTCCAACCATACTCCTTGATTTTCCAACCATGTTCATAAAAGGAATTTTATGTTGAAAGCACATACTATTATGCTTTCTTAGGGTGAGACCAAGTGTATTTAATTACAAAGGGGTCCCTCTCACATGAAGTTGCAAGACTTCATGTCCACATTTTCACATGTTCGATGGGTTCGATTTACTTTGTAGCTACCTTGCTACATGCTAAATGATACAATGTCATGTATCCTCAAGTGGTAATACAATCATATAATCTCACATGATATGAATGGATCCACACCCATTGAACGACTCTTCTTCTTGGCTCATTCTATTCCATTTACTATTAAAATGGATTGGGCATCATTCTTTTTTGAGGTAACATTAAATCTCTTTGTACTACACAAAGTTCATACTAGCATAGTATCATGAAGTTCACTTATCAAAATGATTGATCAGATCGAGGAGTTATACATTTTTGGTACCTTCTAGAATCTGAGGGAATATTTTTTTATTGTAAAAAGTTGATCTAGAAACTCTCTATTTAAAGATAAGTTCTTTCACTTCTTATGCATGGTTGGATTTTCGAGATTCTAGAAAATTGTAGTGATGGATCACCAAGATACCCACTTCTAACTTCTAAATGGAACTAGCCCTTTCTCAAGTATGTGCATTAACATGACATCTTTATGATACTTAATTACATTGATAGAACCATTAATGTAACCTCTTGTAATATATACTAAGGATTCAATATCAAATTTAAGCTCTACATCTAATTAAAAAAAAAAAATTAAAAGTGTTTTTTTTTTTTTTAATTGAATTGGTTTTTGATATAAACATTTTATGTTTCACAATTATTATATATAATTATTCTAGATTAATTTATATTTAATTTAACACAAATTTTAATATAGATGTAATGCTTTAAAAATATTTTAAGTCATAGTATTTTATGTGATAATAATTTACTTTTAAGGACATGGTATTTCTCTAGGAGATTATGTTGTTTATAGAGTTAAATATTCTCCCTTAACCATTTGATTTCTATTATTTTATATGATAATAATTTATTTTTAAGGTCATGATATATGTGTAGGAGATTATGTTGTTTAAGGAGAAGAGATTCTTTGTTAACCATTTGATTGTTAAGGTGTGTGGAGATATATAACCTTCTTCTTTATTTTTTCACCATGACTTCCAAAGTGAAATTATGAATTTAATATTTACAATATTACTTTATAAAAAAAACATAAATTTGTATTTTACCATATTAATTTATACATAAAATTTAATTTCATGTAGAGTAAAATAAAAGTTTATACACAAATTCAATTTTATGTAGTAAAACGAATTATTAATATTGGAGAGGTATAACACTCAAATTATTTGGTGAATTATATTCCAACTATATTGAGTGAAGTAGTAAGATATTAGGTATAGTGATGCATAAAGAATGAAAAATTGTTCAACACTATTTCCATTGACCCATACTTTTTTCTATAGTGTTTTTCTATTTTATTTTAATAATATTGCATTAGGTTCAAGGGTGTATGAACCTTTAGTTGAATATCTCTTATAGTTTTAGCATTTTTTTAATGACTACACTTGATAAAATTAAATAAAGTTGATCATCTCTTCCATTTTGATGTTTTATTTTATTGTCACATCAATTTTAGCATTTTATTTTATCATTAACTTTGCCACTTTGTGACATCATTTTGAACATTTCATTAATAGTTAACTTTGTCACTTTGACAATGAATCATTTTGGACTGATTACAAAAATTTAAATTAATACATGGCAAAATAGTACTTTAAAATTTGATGTTTAATTTAATGCAACATTTAAATTAACCACATGGTAAAAAAGTATTTAAAAATTTGATGCTTAATTTAATGCATTGTAAAAAATAAACATAAAATAGAGGCTCATTTAAATTAATACATGGAAAAAAGTATTTAAAAAATTGATGTTTAGTTATGTATTGTAAAAGAATATACAAAACATTAGTTCATAACAAGTTAACTTTGCAACTTTGTTTCCATCAATTATGAGAAATCAAATATGGAGATAAAAATTATATTTTGAATTTAAAAGATATAAGAAGTATATATATTATAATCAAAGTTTGAATAGTAACACTATGCATCCCCATAAGTTCCATGTCCCATTTTGGATGTCCGAAATAAGACATTTAACTCCAATATTCTGGACTCTAAGCCATCACCTTAAGATAGATCACTTCATACATGATTCAAAGACCTCCATGATTCAAAATTTAAAAATTTTCAGTTCAAACATCTGATAATACAGATTCAGAAATTGTAATTAAAATCAAATTGACATACATACCAAAATATTTAATTGTCATCCTTCAACCCTGCTCTTTTTTTTTTTTCTTTCACAAAATGTGTGGCAAAATATTTGCCACCAAATATAATTTAGACATCTGTTAAAATAAAAAACATAATAAAAACAAATAACACATACATTAGCATATACAACTTTATAACTAATTTAAAAATGAAGCAATAAAATTAAAAAAACACTAACCAACCACATAAACATATTTAAGACCCTGGATTGCCTCTCCGATTAAGAGTACATGATTTAAAAGAATTGTAAATCTTATCTAAAAATCTTGAAAAGTTTAAAAAGAAAAATTATGTTCTTGGTGTAAAAAAATTTGAATTAGAGTTATATAATAATGTCTGAAAATAAATATAGAAGCGTGTATGAAGACAATTCACAAATCTCCATAAGTAAGTCATTCTTGCAGTGAAATACTTCTCTCATTGTGGATAAAGTCTTAAATCATTCAGGTGAAATTCTCCTTGTGATAAGGTCCCAAATCCTTGAATTGAAATTCTCTAGGTGTAGATGGAGTCAAATCAGCCAGTGAAATTCTTCTTGTGGATAAGGTCCCAAATCCTTCATAAATTCTCATCCCAGGTAATGTTATTGTGATCTTGGTAAAATAA
The DNA here is from genome assembly GCA_010110895.2 of Picea sitchensis. NCBI lineage: Eukaryota > Viridiplantae > Streptophyta > Pinopsida > Pinales > Pinaceae > Picea > Picea sitchensis. The sequence continues at coordinate 10,653 of SNQJ01S0162281.1, forward strand.
ATTGTGAGTTAGAATTTAAATAATAATCCTAAAATAAATATAGGTATGAAGAAAATTCACAAATCTTCATATTGAGCCATTATTCCAAAGAAATACTTATCTCTTGTGAATGAGTCAAAATCCTTCAAAATTATCCTTGAGGATGAAGTCCTCAAATCTTTCACATAATTCTCATCCCAGGTGTGTTATTTGATCATATTTACAGAACAATAAAATACTAATCTTCTGAGCAATTAAATACTTATCTTCTTCTTGGGTAGTGTATAATTCAAATTTCATAATTCTCTTTCAAATTAAAGTACTCATAAATATCCATATTAAGAAACTCTTCCAAAAAACTATATTATCTAAAAGTTCACAAATCTCATTTTAAAAACCATTCTTCCAAAAATGCTTATCTTCTCTTTCTTTGATGGAATAGTGTTCTCATATAATATTTCATGTACATGAAGAAAACACAAATATTCACATGTATATTTTTTTTTGTTTGTTAATTTGTCTGGGACACCTGTGATTAACACACAATGGCTTGAAAATGTGACTTCGGGGGCATCTAAGTAATCAAAATCACTAGGATAGCTTTTAGGCACAAACCCTGTATAACAGTTTGGATTTTTGTCCCACTTGAACCGAGCCATTGACTTTAACTCCAACGGATGGCTTAACAACCTTACACACTGACTTCCCTACACCTCGGGGACATATTCACATGTATATTAAGTCATTCTTCAAAAACCATTTAAATGGGATGTATTCATATTAAATATAATGAAATGTCTTTGAAGTGTGGGATTAGCTCACATATACAATATATTGAGTTTGTTGTGAAATCTACTTGGATGTTGTTTTATTGATTATTGTAATTTTATTAGGGGTTGACAATGCCACTGCAAGAAGAAACTCATGGTTGTATGTAACCTAGAATTGTCCCTTCTCTATTATTGGACAAGAAAATAGGGAATGCAATTGTGGAAAATTTTGAAACTAACTCTTTTTGATGTGGGATAGAATGCGTTCTCAAATATTCAAGCATATTCAAGTTCAAAATTAGGTCCTCATCATGATCTAACCTTAAATAAGTTCAAATGTACACCATTTAACCACAGACAAAATTATCTATGGGTTCTATATGTTTCAAAATAATAGTCGAGCTAAATAGAAAAGTGAAACTAAGAACAGAAAACAAAAGTTTGATAAAATTCAGAGCATACATTTATGAATCATCTGAATGGACACATCCTTTCCAAATATGGGTGCTTCCTCCACAATCCAAATCTCCCTTTGAGCACACTCTAAGAGTACTCTCTTCTCCCGTTATTCTCAAATTTCAAATTTGTTGGGAAAATTATATTAAATGATTATAACACATTAAATTTAAATGATTTTAAGAAATTAAATTATACCTGTGACTCTCACCCTCTTCAAACTCTCCCAATGAGAATTAGGAAAATCGGAGCCAAATGGCCAGGAGATGGAATCGAGAGCTATGGACAAAATGACTAAGGGCAATCTAGGATTCAATGTGTTGACAATTATACAAAATTATAAATTTTGTTGATCTCTTATTCAAAAGAGTGGAATGAACAAATATTAGAAAAACATACCCCTATAAATCCATCCAAATTCAAGCTTATTGAATGGAGACCCCTCTTGGTAGGATTTGTTTGACATATCTGAGATTCATTTAACATATCTCCAAAGTACTTGATTAATTCCAAGAGGAACTTGATTATTTCTATATAAGATACTGAGGATATCTAAATCTAGAACTAAAAATAAACATTATAAAAAGCTGCGTCAAGGTACCTAAATATAACACATACCAATCTACGGTTCAAGTCATCATTCTGAATGACAGCTTCTTCAACTATCAGACAAAATTTTGCATCTTAAACTTACTCCTAACATTGCATCTAAATGCATTTGTTTATCCCCTAGCAAATGTGGCTAATGGCTTCTAAATACTTGACGGCGGCTTTATGCCAACATAAACACCATAAAAGATAGTTTCCAAATTTTCCCCAATTGTATTCTTGGCATCTTTTCCAACTTTTGATGTAGTTTGGAACTCTGAAAGTGATGCAATTCCCCTAGGCGAAATTCTAAAGGTTCAACTAGGAGAGCCTCGACAATCTTGCCGATATATGCCCTTTATCATATGTTCGTCCTTTACCAGTTCCACAATATTTGGATGGTAGACTAGTATAATGGGGGTGATTGTGCAAGAAAAACTCTGCAAAAGAGTGTCATGCAAAATAGTGTGGAACCTCATCATTCCACGAAAATTTTATACCACAAACATCTATTATACGGATGGATCTAGACAAAGTGGAGGTGCTTAAGATATTGTACCTTCAACATTTTTCACTTTGGGCCCTCTTTGAAATTGAATTTGGAAATGGTGTCTTCTTTTGAAAATCTATATTTTTGTGCCTCTCATTTATCGGGACCCATCACCCTCCTTTCCCTTCATTAGATAAATGAGAATTGTGTTGTGCAGGCCCCATCATCGATATGCATCCATAAAGTTTTCCGATGAATCTTGTAAAACAATTTTCAAACTTTCTTTTCTCTCCTGCGGGTTCAAGACCACAAATCATTTTCCAACCTCTTTTTAACACTGAGCATTCGCTCAAAAGCGTCCATTAACTGATGTTAGCCAGAGTTCTTAAGCCAACATCTAAAGGATAGGTAGACGTTGTCATGTAATATTTTGTTTGTTCATAACGTAGCCTTTTAAATCCACCTTCACCCTCTGCGACATTTGAGATCTTCATTTAATATATCATTTTTCTTCCCTTGCTCTAAAGTGATTTCCTACACACACATTTGAAAGTAACTTCAAGATTTAACCTCCACATAAAATTTAAATACAAAAATCAACATAAATAAACAAAATTTAAAAACTTACCCGAAATATTCTCTTGTCGAGCTATTCCCCATTATCAAATTAATAGAAGATATTGATCTTGCTTATCTAAGAAGTCAGCATCCATAGGCAGCCGGTTTTCTGCAATTGATCTATTCATATAATCGTTTGAAAATATCCTTTGACGAGATTGTTGTTGCTCACTCGAGTCTCAATTGAAGAAGGAGACATTGTTCTTCCTTCTTGAGAATCCATATAGTTTACGAGGAATGTTTGGAGAATATCATGTCAACATCATTCTCGATATCTATCCACAGTGCAGAGTTTATCAATAAAAATCAAGATATACACAAGTTCAAGCAATTAAAACACAAAGATAAATCAAAGTTTTAATGAATCGGGCCTTGGAGGTACTCCTCATTAGAGGCACAAAGACTGAACATTCAACCATGAATCAATCAACTCGAAGATAAGTAAAGGGCTCCATAGAAAGCTTATCAGAGTGTGTCCTTCACTCATCATCCATGCACAAAAAAATAAAGAGACATTTGAATCTATGGAGTCTTTGAAATTGAAAATGTCGTCGATCCAGGCTCTGGTATTTGCTCGAATGGGTGATGACTAAAGGGATAAGTGTGAGAAGATGGGAACCATAAACTTTTCATAATCAATAAAAACCACATAGAATTCTTTGAAATCAGAAGTTGGGTTCGATAAGGGAAATCAATTCATAAAAACTACAAGCAAGTGGATTCATTAAAGTTCCCTGAATTGGATCCTTTAAAAAATAATATTAGAACGTTTTCTTTAAGATTCATAAGGAGTTATTTGGTTGGATCTAAAGCACTTTAAATATAATGTAATGCATTAGAATCCTCAAAACAAAAAGTTTAATCTTCATAACCTCACACACCCATGTTTTAATCCTGGCAATTGGTTTTGCATGAACATGGATATATGCCATTGCTTTAAAAGAATTCCCATTAGCATTGTTTAAATGACATTGAGTTTTTGTACTAATTCCTTTATTGTCATGTTAAATGGGATGAGATTGAGGGATGTTTGTATTCCTAATATAAATTAAGATGAGGTGGAGCAGTATTTTGTGATAATGTTATGATATATAACATATGAACTATGAAAATGCAATATTATATATTTGGATCACATGAAATATTTAAGGACAAATTGTTGGATAGTTGTGGATATAGTTGAACTAAATACATAACTATAGAGTATTGTATGGTCACTAAGGATTACATAAGGGACCCTAATTTTACTATAAAACTAGCCATTCCACTAAGAAATACATAAAGGCACCTAATTTTACTATAACTACTTGGGGTTTCCACTAAAATATTTCCACTAAGGGATTTACATACCTAATTTTTACATAAAGGAACCATATTTCCCCTAAGGGATTTCTTAACTATCAACTCCATAACTGCCTTTCTTGATATAGTTTTGAGATTATTTGTTGTTGATTATTAAACGGAAACATCATTCAACATGAAGGATTATCATACAATCCCACATCAAGAAGACAGAAAAATAAACATTCAACCATTTTACACATGAAATTATATACGATATGTGTCATAGAGATGTAGTCATACAACTGTTGTAAGTGTCACATATTGTCCACAAATTATCATCTTGACCCACCGATTATTTCGCGATGTCACAAACATCATCTTGCCATGTTGCTATGTTACGTTGCCTCTAACGACATCATAAAGACACTCAAGACACCTCAAAGACTAGTTTTTGAAGAAGAATCAATTGTGAAATCTGAGCACGCCATTGGGCTCCTCAAATATGGATTTTGGAGAACTCTCCCCTACCCGCTGTCGGGAGTGATAACACTCCTGGGCCTCTTGGGGGATTTTTGATCATTCTATACCCTTTGGGAGTACTACCCTTTTTGACCCGTTTTTGTTTAGCCCGAGATAATCGGAAGAATCCTCAATTTCTTAAGGTGGGTTGGATTGAGTAGAGCGTGTTAAAGATCTTAGGGAAGATCCTCAACTAAAGGAGAATAATCCTAAACTTATCCCAAATACAACCAAGGTGGTTAGGCCTTTCCAGAGTTATATAAAGGAGGCCTTATCGGTGAAGGTACACTGAAAATATTGGGAGTATGAAACTTTAATGATCTCATAGGCAACCTCTGAAAGGATGAAGCTAGGGGTGATACAAACCCTTGATCCTATAAGTGGCATGGACAAAAATATGAGAAGGAACTTATATGATCTCAGGAGTGAGATGTCATCAAAGAAATCAATGTATATTACTTGAGCAAGGGTTGGACAAGGAGGAGAGGTGGAAGAAGCTTGTAATGTACCTCAAAAAATCGCCATAAAAATTTAAAAAAATAAAATTATTTGTACCTTTATCCTTGAAAAGTTTCAAGATCTGAAGCAAGTAATGTTTCTGTTAGAAGAATTGAGTCTGAAGGTTTGTTAGATTCCTTACTATTGTCATTGACTATCGCCCATTCAGCAATTTTTCTGTCGGCGTCTATAAAGAGTATCTACTCATCACTTCAATGTTTAATTAAGATCCTAAAACTTATAATTACTCTCTTATATGTTAGTACCTATAACACTACCATAGTCTCAAAAATACAAGAAACTTTGGGGTTTTATAGTATGACCTACATAAAAATATTACCCTATGCATGAATACAATCGACTTGTAATACAATCTGTTACTCCATACCTCTATCTGGGATGAAAATTCTCCAATGTTCTTTTTCCAGTCTATTCATTACACTAATATAGTTGTTCCCATAACAATAATTCCTACTATGTTACTATAGCTGTGAAAGGATGAAGTCAATCGGGTTTCGGTGATCACAAGTACCGAACGAAACAAATGATCCTGTTGTTTGCCAAAATCCGAAATATGGAACGACTGTGGGCGACATTTCGGGATTTTGGAGTTTGGGGTTTCACGAGTACAAGAGTTGAACATCAACACACAACATTTCCCAAAATTAGACAAGATCTTAGAAATTACTTGGGGTTTCAGGTTTCGGGTTTTCCTGAACACAAATGTCAATCATCAACACACAACTCGAAAATGTGAAGGTGATTAATTGCTTCGGGGTGAACCGAGGTTGAGTTTCACAAATGCAAATTGTTAAGAACCTCATATAAAAACCTCTGAAATGCGAAAAAATGAATGTGGGTCCCACACTTGAGTTGCAGGATTGAGGTCGTGAGGATTGATTATCGGACCTTGACATACACAATTTTCAAAAATGTGAGAAAGGAAAAGGTGAGACCAACATTTCATAATTTCGCGGTTTCAAATGTCAAACAATAGAACACAAAAAATACCGAAATTACGAAAGTAAAAGAACGTGGAACTAACATTTCAGGATTTCGAGGTTCGAAAACCCATGACATAAAATCCAAAACATCAACCATAAAGAATTCCACGAAATTGTGAAAAGAAAGAACATGGAACTAACATTTCATTTGAGTTAGAGTTTCATGGTTTCAAATGTCGAACCATAGCACACAAAAATTTCACGTTGAAGGTCAAAGGGGTGTGGAACCAACGCCGGGATCTCGAGGTTTTATTTTAGGGTTTTCAAATGTCAAACCACAACACCGTAATTCTGAATGCGAAGGCTGAAAGATGGAACCAACACTTGGTATTTTGGTTTCAAAGTTTCAAGGTTTCAAATGTCAAATAACAAAACACAACAATCCCCAAATTAGAAGGTGAAGGGCATGGAACCAACACTTGATTTTGGGTTTTGCAGGTTCGGTTCAAATGTCAAACCCTTTGCATACAACAATCCTCGAATTCCAAAAGCATAAAGACTTAAGAATTTTACATGCACAGAAGGATATGAAAGGATAAAGGTTTTATGTAAGGGAAAATATCTAAACTTGTCATAGACCTTGACTAAGGAAATGCTAGCCCATTCTAAAAAGAAACAAGGAAAGAAAAACCCTCCAAAGGAATTCGATTCTCAAGATTGTTTAGCATCCTTAAAAAACAAAAAGGTGTTTCCAAAATTCTTTAACTCCTAAATTTTGTCATTCTATACACAACTAATATATTGTTTCATGTTCTTAGAGAATATTGACAGATACATGGCATTGGATTAAAACATTCCAACATAAAGTGGGAAGAATTCATTACAGATCTAATTTAATCAAATACAATACACGGATGCAAAAAAGGTCATACAGAGAGAGAATGTAACTTATTCCAGTTCAGATTCAATAAATACATAACATCAAAAGACATAGTCATTCATAATAGAGGGGGGAAAATTAACATATCTGAATCCAATTCATGGGAAGACAAAGGTAACAACCACATTCCTCACAACCATATAATAGGGTAGCCAAAACCACTTTCCCAATTAACCCTCTAGCCTGACCATGAATACATGAGAGTGAACTTTGAAACTCCTCCTCAACAATGTCCTTAGTTAAATGGGTTATCCTCTTGCCTCACACCTCCTTAATCACTCATAACAAAAGGAAATTCTACTGATGGGCTCCTCTTTCACTCACACTCAATCATGTAGTGTTCATAATACTTGAAGATCTCAAAAATCTTTCCCACCGCATACTTGACAATCTACCTCCTCATATGTTTATTTATCAAATTTTTTTTCCTAGGTCTTTTCCCTCTTTGGGGATTTTCACATCTTTACAAATCCATGTTTTTTTAGGGGCTACTAGTGGCCGAATATTTGATTTTCCACTTCTCATAACCATCCTAAAATTGGATTCCAACATATACTTGATGGAGTCATGGTCAAGCATTTAACATAGTTGTTACATTTTATTCCTCCTATGATTAATATAAATATTATGTTGTGATCTGGTGTCATAGTGTGAAATGGTTGAACTTGAGTCCAAAGCGGATCTCCTTAATGGTCACAATAATTAAATGCAATTATTAAGATTTAATTATAGGGTATATGAAATGACAAAAATTCTAAGATTCGAATTTGCAAAAGAAACGGAAATAAATTTCCATCTATTTCAAAATAAAATATTTTGTTACTTTGGGGATAATAGATCCCTTTCCCCTTCAGTAAATCCTATCTTTCAGTGTTCATTCCTTCTTTGGAACAGGATTGGATGATATTTCTGCAAATCTCCTTCCAATTCCCAAGTGGCTTCTCAGGACTAAAGTGCTTCCATTGCCTTTACCTGAGTGACCGCTCTGTTCCGAAGTGCTATTTATATCCGATCCAGAATGCTGGGGTTCCACCTAGAACTGGCCTTGGGTTTCACCTACATAAAGTTCCAATCAATCATATGAGTAGGGTCATGAATATACTTTTAACAAAGAAGCATGAAATAGATTGTGAATTCTTAGATTAGCTGGAAGATACCAAGATGATATGATATTGGTCCAATTCGAGCCAGTATCTCAAAGGAGCCACAAAACCTGGGGTATAGCTTGGCATAATTCCCTAACTTCAATGAGCTTTTCTGAGCTTTGACCTTCTAGTAAAATGTGATTCTCCCTTGAAATTCCACGTGTCTTCTTTTCTGATCTGGATAGCTCTTATGTCTGTCATGTGGCTTCTTTCCAAGTTTTTGTACTTTTCTTACCATGTTCTCCATTTCTTGGAGCATATCTGGCCCAACCATGAGTCTGTCAGCTAGGTTCTCTACACCAAGTTCCAATCAATCATATGAGTAGGGTCATGAATATACTTTTTTAACAAAGAAGCATGAAATATATTATGAATTCTTAGATTAGCTGGAAGTGCAAGATGATATGATATTGGTCCAATTCGAGCCAGTATCTCGAAGGGACCACAAAACCTGGGGTATAGCTTGGCATAATTCCCTAACTTCAATGAGCTTTTCCAGGCTTTACCTTCAAGTAAATGTGGTCTCCCACTTGAAATTCCACGTGTCTTCTTTTCTGATCTGGATAGCTCTTCTATTTTTCCTGTGCTTCTTTCAAGTTTTGTTGTACCTTTCTTACCATGTTCTCCATTTCTTGGAGCATATCTGGCTCAACCATGAGTCTGTCAGCTAGGTTCTCCCAGCTAATTGGAGTTGTACACTTTATGTCATACATTATTTCGAAAGTGCTCAACTTAGCCGAAGTTTGGTACCCATTGTTATATGAAAATTCTACCAAGTGTAGGTAGTCTTCCCACGTGTTTGGCTTTGTTCTTACATACATGTAGAGCATATCCTCTATGAGTTGATTTGTCCTTTCGGTCTATCCATCCGTTTGTGGATGATAACTCGTACTGAATTTCAAATTAGTATTTATCCCTGCAAACAATTCCTTCCAAAAAGAGGATGTGAATTTTACATCTCTATCTGAAACCACCATTTTACGAATACCATGCAGTTTAAAAATTTCTTTCATGAATATTTCAGCAATATTAATAACTTTAAAAGTAGACTTTACATGAATAAAGTGTGCAAACTTACTAAGTTTATCGATCACAACCATGATTGAATGATTATGTTTCTGAGTTCTAGGAAAACCTTTTATAAAGTCTAGCGATATGGTCTCCCATTTCCATTTTGGTACTGGTAATGATTGTAATAGGTTGGGTGGATGCTGGTGTTCGGCCTTAAACTACTGACAATCTTGGCATCTAGCCAAATACTCTGTTGTTTTCCCTTCATATTAGGCTAGTAAAATAGTTTTCTGGGTGTTGTTATTGTTTTCTGGTAACCTGGATGGCCAGAATATGGTTTCTTATGCACTTCGTCTAAAATAGTTAATTTTAGCTCTGCTGAATCTGGTATGTAAAGTCTATTTTTAAATCTTAATAGTCCTTGTTTGTCGATACTTATATCTGGTTTATCTGAATTTGTGATACTTTTTTGCAATTCTTCCATCATCTTAGTGTAATTTCCGTCGTTAATTCCTGCCACTTTTACTCTTTGTTCCAGATCACTTTCTGCCCTACTGATATTTATCTCAAATAACCCATGGACTCTTCTTCTTAAAGCATCTGCTACTTTATTTTCCTTTCCCTTCATATGTCTGACCTCGAAGTCGAATTCACTAAAGAAGGCTAGCCACCTTGCTTGTCTTGCATTAAGGTCCGGTTGGTTAAACAAATATTTCACTCCGCTATTATCCGTCAATAGTAATAATTTCCTGCCCATTATATAGTGTCACCACATTTTTAAGGCATGTATTACTGTTGTCAATTCTAAGTCATGAGTGACATAATTTTGCTCATGTTCCTTTAATTTCTGGGACTCATAACAAATCATGTGCCCTTCTTGAGTTAGAACACCTAGTCCCTCTTTACTTGCATCAACACATATTGTGAAGTCTTTATCTGGGTCTGCTACCTTCAAGATGGGCGACGATGTCAATAATTCTTTTATCTTGTTAAAATTGTCTTGACACTTTTGTGACTAGTTAAACTTGGTCCCTTTATTTTGTAATGACGTGATAGGGTAGGCTATCTTGGAGAACCCTTGTATAAATCTGCGATAATATTCGGTGATTCCCATGAATGACAGGATATCTACCACATCCTTAGGCACTGGCCATTCCATGATGGCTTTTATCTTTTCTAGGTCTATGACAGTACCTTCCAAGGAAATGACATGTCCTAAATATTGTATTTATTTTTGATAAAAATCACATTTGTCGAATTTTGCGTATAGTTTGTGTTTCCTTAGTGTTTGCAGAACTATTCATAAGTGTTCATCATGTTCCTCCTCCATTTTAGAATAGACCAGAATATCGTCGATAAATACTACTATGAACTTGTCTAAGTACTGGCTGAAAATGTTGTTCATTAAGCACATAAATGTGGTTGGTGCATTAGTGAGTCTAAAAGGTATGACTACAAAATCGTAGTATCCTTATCTTGTTCGAAAAGCTATTTTGTTTATGTCCTGGTCCTTTATCCTAACTTGATGATAACCGGATTGTAAATCCAATTTTGAGAAGATCTTGGCCCCCCCAACTTGATCGAA